>QFFA01001791.1:0-10273 GCA_003316565.1 Russula foetens
ATGCCGGCAATCACAGTATACAATGTAAGTGGGTGTCAATGATCTCATCAATGAGAACCTCTGATCTCGAGCGTGATGTGGAGAAGAATGATGCTATCCGCCCGTCTTTTCTCATTATTTATAGATGGGTAACACAAACGACGTAGATATTAGAGGTAGAGTCAGTTTAGGACTATAGAATCTGACGGATATTGTCCTTCAGTTTGTTATCATGGAATGAACTATATGTTGTACCTAGCAGATATTGTCTGATGTACAGTTGGTTGGCTATGGGTGTCAGAGTAATGTGAGTCAGCACATACCTCATTATCACGGAATGGATTGAGGGAGAAGAGGACGAGCGTGCTCTAATTATGTTGTATGGTAAGTATCACATGGGCACGAGTCGAAGATCATGATAGCCACCTCAACACATCTTCTCATGGCCGAAACTGACGAGGTGTCAGCCGATGTGTGCATGAAGAATAGCAAATGGTCCATATGTATAGATATTGTGAGATAAAAATGGTACGAGTAGGAAGAATGTCAGGGAACGTGTTAGGACTCCTAAGAGAATATTGGAATGGGTGGTGATGTCGCGGAGGCCCAAGAATCCGCAGAGCTGCAGGAATTCCAAGCTGCCCAGGGATCTCATAAGGGTGTTGTCCGCACTACATACGCGGAGTACTCAGATTTCACCTCAGCCAATGCAGTCGTGGATTGAGTGAAACTTGACCCGTATGTGTCTGACTTGCGAGTGAAATACGTGGCCCTCGGCTAGGCGAGCTGCAGCGTCATTGTTGCAGTGGAGACCTGGGGCTCCAGAGCAGGGGAAGTCGAGGTGGTCGAGGAGTTGACGAAGGAAATTTGCCTCGTGCAAGGCGTCGTGGAGGGCAATGTACTTTGTGTAGCAGGTCCAGTGACTGCACAGCAACTGAGCAACCTCGATGAGGCCGTGGGCTGATGCTAGGTGTAATCGAGGTCAATAAGTCGTCTGCCTGGATCTTCGGATCGACGTGGCGGTCTGGCAACAGTTGTTCGAAGTCTCACGTGATGATCGCGATCGACATATTATCGATATTAATTTTGATATATTATGACTGGCTGCCTTTGACGGGCACTCAGCGAGGTCCGACCAAGCACTGGCAGTGTCTATTCTATCTAGGCTATCTACACAAGATGACCCCTAGGTAATAAGCCACCCGAATCAATTGGAAAGCACTGAAAGTGCGGGTGGGCAGGAATGAAGGCAACGATGACGTTTCCTCATGGCTGTCTGGCATGTTACGTGCGCTCAGTGGAGGTCAGTCGACCTATTCGAGTTGTTGGAGAAGCTCGCCAGTCGTTGGCTTACTATTCCTTTCATCAGCACCTATCATCCTGGAAGTTTCCATGGGGAACCCGTTATACCAAGATGGTTTGTCCTGAACAATGATCCACGAAGTCCGAGCCATTCAGATGAAAGACTTATTGCAGTGGCACAACAATTTACTCAACAATGGAAGCACCCCACACCAGTGCCAAATGTAATCAAGGTCAGACCGCTCCGTTTCATGGAGTGACGTTCATCCCGTCTGACCGAGTGTCTGTGTAGCTCTGGAAGGTCTATGCAGACCAGACCGTCATCGATAGGTTCTCCAGTTATCAGCGAGTTTGAATGCGTTCGTATGACCGGTGTACGCGGCTGACTCTGGGCACTTCAGGCGAGGGGTAGAGCAAAGCAGGGGAATCCCTGGTGGGAACACGCGGCGTCGCTTTCATGGCACCATTCGGGAATGCTGTCTCGGGGACACCTCTTCTGAGAACGCACTTTGCAGGCTCAGCAATTGCAACTTGTGCAGGATTATACAGGTGCCACTCGAGCGCGCTGCCAGCTTCTCCTGGAATTTAGGCGCCATTTTTCTACAGAGCTCCTTCCAACTCGCCAAAGCGGGCCAGCGCACAAACTTTGGTCGATTCGGCGCGGGTATATATACGTCAGCGACGTCGTCAAAGGTCAGCTTGCGTTCAATTATGGACCTAGGTGGGGTTGGAGAGATGCGGTTATATCTACAGGCTAACGACTACTCTGCTGGGAGCGCGTCGCCAAACAAGGCGATGCTTCTCAACGATGTTGTGATGGGGAGGGTAGTCAAGCTTACACGAACGGACACAAGCCTGAAGCAGGTGCGATGCTACGGATTCTGTGAAGAGGTCTTTTTGCCTTACATATAGAACCGCCTGGATCACAGCCGCCGTCAGGGTTTGACGCAGTGATTGGCGAGCCTGGAGGGGATTTGAACTATGATGAGTGTGTTGGTACGTGTAAAATGACGTAAGATCGATTTCTTTGCGTTCTCATGCCAATTGCAGTATATAATGTGAGTGGACGTCAACGATCTCAACAATGAGACACTCTGATCTCGAGCGTGATGTGGAGAAGAATGATGCTATTCGCCCGTCTTTCCTCATTATTTATAGATGAGTAACACAAAAGACGTAGATATTAGAGGTAAAGTCAGTTTAGGACTTCTGCTGATTCGCGAAAGTTTGTAGTATTTGATAAAGTAAACCACTCCGAATACCACGCTCCGGCGTGTAGGCAGCTAACCTCCGGGAAGTGAAAATAATTCTCTGCATGAGGGATGTCAGTTTCGAAAATTATCTTGGATGTTTGATGGTCATGGGTCACAGTACCTGAGGCCTGAGTGGTTCTACAAGAAACTGCGAAAAAGGGTATTTCGTGGGACCTCTTTCATGATGGCCCGCGCGTCCCGTGTTCTCGGAGTAAATTTGCCACCTTTCGACGTCCCTGTTGTACGGATAATTGGTATGGGGTTTTGTCCTCATTACTCAACGCATTTAGATCCGCGCCATGTTCAAGTAACAGCTCCACAATCTCGAGGAATCCATTGTGAGCTGCGGAATGAAGTGGGGTCCAATAGTTGACCTTCCTTGCGTTTGCGTTTGCGCCGTGGTCGAGGAGCATCCGCGAGACTTCAACATGCCCGTTTCGTGATGCCCAGTGGAGCGGAGTCCACCCTAACCTATCGCGTGGGTCCACCATCGCACCTTGTTCGAGAAGTAAGCCGACTACCTTGGCCTCTCCGTTCGTCGCTGCTCGATGGAGGATAGTCGTGTCATATGAAATGCAGGAATTGACATCTGCGCCCCGATCGAGGAGCGACTTGATCACGTCAAGTTTCCCCTCTTTACAGGCGATCTGTAACGAAATAGGTTCCTCATCTTCCCGAACTTCTTGGGCGCCTATGTCCGACGTGGCCGAGCGTATGTTGTTACGAATATTTTCATCTGCCTTGTACTTGGCTAAGAAGCTCGCAACCTCGGCTTTGTTATACTTCGATGCCAATTTTGCCGCAGTTTTATTGGCTTTGTCGAGCTGCTCGACATCTGCGCCCTTCTCAAGCAACAGCTTCACGATCTCTAGGTGACCATTTCGTGATGCTGCGTGTAACGGAGTACATCCGTTGCCGTCCGTGGCATGCAAGTTCGCTCCTTGGCCAATTAAGAGACGTACGACGTCAGCACTCCCACTCGCTGCTGCTCGGCCAAGCGGCGTTTCCTGCCCACTATCGGAAGCATCGATGGCTGCACCACGCTGGACCAGCAACTGAACAACCTCGATGTGGCCATGAGCTGATGCTAGGTGTAATGGGGTCAATAAGTCGTCTGCCTGGATGTTCGGATCGACGTGGCGGTCTAACAACAGTTGTGTCGTGTCAACATGCCCGAATCGTGAAGCGAAGTGCAAGGGGGCCCAGCTCTTGTTATCCCGGGCATTCAGGTCGGCTCCTCGTTCGATGAGCAAGAGCAAAACGTCAGTTTTCCCTTCGCCCGACGCCAAGGCCGACGGGGTGATTTGAGTACCGTTCCGGATATCGACATCAGTGCCACCGTCAATCAACAATCGGACGACATCGACGTGCCCGTTTTGGGATGCGATGTGCAGTGGATTCGAACCATTGTTATCCTTTGTGTGAATGTCGGCGCCTTTCTCGATCAGGAAGCGAACGACGTCGAGCTCCCCGGTGCTAGATGCCAGTTTCAACGATGTCCCTCCATTCGCGTCACGAATATCGACCACGATGCCACTCTGCAGCAGAAACTCCACGACTTGGAGCCTCCCACTCTTTGACGCTAGGTGGAATGGGGTCAAGCCTCTGTCATCACTGGAAGATACGGCAGTGCTATGCTCGATTGAAGGGTGTGACGCTTCGACGTGTCCTAGCCATAAGACATTGAGCCATAAGACATTGAGCCATAAGGCATTGAGCCATGAGAACCATAAGGACGTGAACCATGAGACATTAAACCATAAGACCTTGAGCCACGAGGCGCTGTTTTGCCTGTCCAAGGGTGTCTTCTCAGGCTGTTCCGAGTCGTCGGCGTGGCCGTCAACATTTGCTCCGTGCTCGATGAGCACCTTTATGATGTCAAGGTGCCCATTAGCTGCTGCATAATGCAACGGCGCTCGATAATCTGAATCGTGTGCATTCACACGAGCATCGTGCTCCAGCAATAGCGATGTGATGTCAAGATAACCATTATTTGACGCGTAGTGCAATGGAGTCCTGCGGTCCTTGTCCCGTGAATTTGCATCCGAGCCACGCTCTAAAAGTAACTGTGAAGCTTCCAGTCTCCGATTACGACAAGCCAGGGCCAGCGGTGTTTCTTGGGCCTTGGTCCGTGCATGGGGATTTGCGCCGAATTCAAGCAACAGTTCCACGATCTCATGATACCCCATATCTGCTGCAACGTGCAATGGGGTCTTGGTATTTTTGCTGGTGACATTCACGCTTGCGTGATGAGTAAGGAGTAGTCGGGCAATATCGGGTTTTCCGTTGGCTGCTGCCTGGTACAAAGGTGTGTTTTGACTACTGTTGCATATGTCGATGGCGGCACCGTGTTGGATGAGAAAGTCGGCGACGTCCAGCTTTCCATAGGTTGATGCCAAAAGCAAAGGAGCCCATCCATCGTTCGTCTGCTGATCCACATCCACGCCGCTGTCCAGCAAAATCCTCGCTATTTCAATGTGCCCTTCAAGCGATGCAGAGTGCAACGGGGTCCAGCCTTCATGGCCACGTAAATTAGGGTCTGCTTTGTTCTTGAGCAGTAGCTGTACGATTTCGAATTTTCCCTTGGCGGATCCAGCACACAACGGCGTGTTGTGAAATCCGCCCTCGGAATTGATGTCTTGCGGACGAGCAGCAACGAAGTGCTCCACGAGCCCAAGGAAACCGCATAGTGACGCATAATACAGAGGCACAGCAGAGGGCCGCGTCGGGTGTATCTCGGACATGGAGTCCAACCAATGTCGATCCACGTCGTATAACCAGACCCATGCCGCAAAATGGGGCCTTGATGGGTCAAATAGATGCTCCATCACGCCTTGAATTTGTGATGACACGTTCCTGAACTTGGCATGATCGATCCAGTATCGAGCGGCATACTGGGCTAGGGGAAAGCGGCGCATGGAATTTCTGTCGACTTTGTCATCGAGGTGGAGAAGGACGCCGAGGCAAGCACGTGCAAGGGTGGCATGTGCAGGCTCGGGGAGAATGTGATAGCATGAAAGAGATTTCAAGGGTTTGTTCTCTGCGCTCACGAGTCGCGGTGATGTCAAGAATTCTTTGACAGAAAAGTGGGCAAATTGGACAATTTGGGAGCCAGAAATATTGACAATGGAAATAAGACTAGAACAAGCAGACAAGACTGCATCATTCATGTCAAATGGTCGCCAATCTGGGTTAAATATGGGGAATCCTGCCTCGTCGAAGCGCATTGCGATAATCTCGGCAAGTTCTTCGACACGAAGGGGGCGAACGGAGGCAGTTAGGCATCGGAGGAGTCGCTGTGTACATTCTCGTTTCTCCTTGTCGATACTCAATAGCATGCGAGCGTACGTTTCATCCAGATTCTCCGGCAAGTCTTCCAATATACTCTGAATGCTCGCGGGGAAACTGCGACGTAGGCTGTCGATTTGGCAAACAACCCATCTAAACCTACGCGATCACATGAGCGTCAGTTATTAAGCACCGGACGGTGTGCAAAATAACCTACATGCCATCTGCCTTGTTAGAGAGCGTATCGATAACAAGTTGCTTGTCCTCTTCCCTCCAATTCCGCATCTTCCGGTCTGAATAAACAACGGACTTGATATACTCGATTATGTCATTGTTCTGTCCATCCTCATCGTGAAGCGAGATTTCGAGCAGTTTCAAAGGTTCGAGGGCATTTCTGATGTCGATCTCGGGACGGCTAGCCACGCATAAACGTACATTCGGACGATTCAGACTAGTGAGTTCTTCGATGAGCTCTAGAACCTCTTCGCGTGCGGACGGAATGCCGGAGGTGTCAGGACACTCGTCGAGAGCATCGATAAGGATGTATATCGGGCCCTGTCCCGGCAAGCACAGCATATCTTTGATACATTTCGTGAGCGCACCACCATCGGGCTTTTCTGCTCCACCAGCGTTGCCCGAATATAATTGGGAAAGGACCTCGTAGCAAGGATCGGATCTAGCCGAGAGCTGAGAGAGGAGAGAGGAGAGGAGGCCACGGCGGTCCTGCTTCTTGACATCCCGGAAATCAAAATAATAATAGGCCATTCCGGCCAATCCGGCTGCACGCTTGCGCGCAATATCCTGAATGACTGCCGAACTAATCGGCAATGTCAATGTGTGATCCCGGATACGGTCATCGACGGTCCACATACAGAAGTGTGCTCTTTCCGCAACCCGCTATGAGATGAGGAAGCCATCAACGTAAGCAACGCACTGCCAGTGATGGGAACGCACGTTTCCCATGAATCCATAATAGCGAGCCCGTTGATACCCAGTCCGCCAATATGCCACTCTGAAAGAACCAAGCTGAGGTCCCTTCATGGTGCCCTTTCCAGACGATGTGGTGGTTCGTTGAAGGATCAGGAGGAGAGAGCCAATGTAGGACATCCTTTTGGAATTGGTCACCTGCGACGGCGGTTTCTGTGTCTGCGAATGGGAATTGAAAACAAGAAAAACTTACGTTTCATCTTGTTCACTTCGTCTACGGTCTGTTGAATTGAGGCTACAGCTCGAAGTAAGCAAGTGAAATACACAATTTCGCGTGAGACACATACTCAGAGCCTGTCCAATAGTATCAGTCGACGTCTTTCCGTCTAACAGACGCAGCAATCATCAGAATGTTAGTGACCAATCAAAGATGGATTGAGCACCTCCCATCACTACTCTCGTATTAGTTACAAGACCATGCACAACGCTCAGCGTCTGTGCGACAGTGATCCGAACCTCGTCCTGGGTCAATCGGTCGAGTCTCTGTAGCACAGCCTCGACCTCACTCTCTCCCAGCAGTTTCTTTGCGAACTTCTCTATGGTACATTGAGCAACGGATAGGATATACATGATAATGTGCTTACTGAGTCGTCCCTGTTTGATCTGTTTCGTTGCCAGAGCCAGCACGGAAAGTAACTCGACCAATATTTTGACAATGATGTCTGTCATTATTGGGGTGGGCGGAATGTTTACATAAATTTCAAGACGTTTGAGAAAGCTGCCCAGGCATTCGAAGAGATCGAAGAGAGCATCATAGCTCGAAATAACACCACTCGCAGCCTAGAATACCCATGTGTCAGATGAGGCCTGGTTGAAGTCTGAGTTGAAGGGACGTACGGCGAGGAGAACATCAATGCCGACAAAGACAGCCTTTGCCGGCGAGAAAGGGACCTGGAAGTATTGTGCACCAACATTAGCATAGAAAGACAGAGGTGTAAGTGACTCACTAGGTTAACCGCCTCGCCAAGAAAGCCAGAGAATGCATGGAGTACCCGGACAGCCGGGCCGAGGCAGTTTATCAGTCTCCGATTCTCGTCGCAATGTTCCTTGAAAGCCTTCTCCCGCTCTTGAAATAGTCGAAGGATGGCATCGGGTGTGTTGGACCGTTGGAGCTTCTCGACGAAGGGATTCCGAGAAAGGTCTATTCCTGTTTGGTTGGCATAATCTGCCAAGGCATCGATGATCAATTGGAGGTTAGAATCCGAGGTCGTCGTATGGTCAGTCGACGACATGAATTTAATTGACCGTCCGTTCTTTGAGAGAGGGTAGAAGAGGATGGAGAGGGTGAATGCAGTTTGAGGGCGTGGATTGATGGGTTCCTATATGCAAACCTTGAAGGCGTGTAGTCGTCTAGACTCCTAGTAGTCGCACGATCATGATGTTGGGTATGTGGGCGCATGCAAATGACGATATATGGAGTGAGTAGGAAGTGTGAAGATGTACCGTTACTGCGGAGTGTGACATAAAAGTTCCATACCACTGCCGTATTGTCACCCATTATCGCGCCCTCTAGAGAGAGTCGAGTTCCGTAGACTGTCAGGTTTGGCCAGCTTTTCCTTCGCATTGTATATTCAATCCTAGGGACCTTGAATGGAAACACTGTGCTCCATTTTCGTGTTCCTTGAACATACTACACGCTCGTAGCCACAGTACTAGTACAGTACCGAGTCGACTATCGTAGTATTAGATTTCATGCCACCTGTATTAATCACGATCACGTTAGGCACGACTCGGAAGGTCCCTACCAGGCCGGAGTTCTGCCAATGTGAAGGACGAGTACATAAGTGTAACAGCGACTGGCAGTCATTCAGTCATATGTACTCGGAACGGGTGACTTGGGTTGCATTTTGCGCGTAACGCTGTTCGGACAAGCGCTACGCATAACTTGATCCTGGACTCGACCCAAGCCGAGTTTTACCACGTGCGTTCATCAGCAGGAACCCCAAGAAGTCTCCAAGGTCCGGGACGTCCGATCGATCAGTTGCGCGCAGGAATATCCGCATCCGACTTGGTGTTTCTTCACATGGGCCCCCTCTGGTGTTCCGTTTTATGTATGTTCGCCTCAGTCTTGTTACGGCCATCTGGTTGCGTTATCTTTGAGTTGATCTTGCCTCGTTGCCCCCTCATGTGATACTCACGGTCCCCGTAGAATAGTGGGCGGGAAAGGTGGGTTTGTGCACTTTCTGTCTCTTTGCAATATGGACTGCCTTCGAAAGGTATCTAGGAGTAAATGCACGTTTTTGTTGTTATCATTGGAATTAATTGTCTGTCATACACACCGGGAAATGGCAAGTGAAGTTTTGAGAGAGGGCGGGGGATCCGCAACGGAGATAAAACCATGTTTTTGCCACTTTTCGTTTTATGTCGCCAACCACGGTGAAGGGTTGCATGTGTGTACAAGACGTGTTCCGTCGTTGTCGATCATGTGAAACATGAATGAAGAGGTCGTGTTATTGTTCGGGAAGAGGAGAAGAACATCTGTCGATCATAACGGGTGGAAATAGGAGGGCATTCAGGTGTGTCCATGATCAAGTATGTCTGTTGGGATCGCAGTCGTCCTATTTATGAAGAGCATGTTCACATCCTGGGCTGCTGACGTTGTCAAAGGGAACTCTCATAAGATAGGAAAACATTGGTTGCAAGCACGGCCGTCAAGGGACATGCGAAAAAGCGCGGTAGGAGTACGCGTTGCGAATGTGAAAACAACGGCAAAGTCAAAGAATGGCTAGAAAGAGAACGCCACCCACAGATGACCCGAAGCATTTGATGTGATTGTCAAAGTGCGTGTAAAGAGAGCAAATTAAATACGGCGATGAAATGTGGATGTGTGGGGTACTCATCTGGGCGCCGTAAGTTACAAGTCACCATTTGCATTTGCAGGCAAACCAAACCACAGGGGTACGCAGAGGGAGGAAAGGATATTCTCAGTGGCAGCTTGGCCGTGCTTACTTCAGACACGTGATCAGGACTTATGGACCCGAAGCCCGAGGCCCGAGGTCTTCATCGTGGAACCGAAGATTCATGGCGCTGAAGAGGACTTTCTACTTCTCCGCTGACACCCATCGTCTTGGATTGAAAGCATAGAAAAAGATGAAGGTTGAGAACCGGACATTCATAATCTCAGGCGGGTGAGTTACCAGTTGACGATTACCCGACACCACCCTAAACTCCATCTTCCTAAGTTCTTCTGGCCTGGGGCTTTCTACAGCCGGATACATCCTTCAAGAGAAGGGATATGTCGCCATATTAGACATAAAGCCGCCTGACGCAACTACTATCGAGCTGGCACCCAGCAGGGCTAAATTCTGGGAGTTGAACATCACCAAGGTCGACGACATCACCAAGGTTGTCGACGAGGTCATCTCTTGGACGAAACAGAATGGTGCTCCATTGGGGGGTGTCATCAACTGTGCCGGTGTTGGGGCAGCAGCCAAGGTGGGTAGGGTGCCTAATTCCAGGGATCT
>QFFA01001792.1:0-32229 GCA_003316565.1 Russula foetens
GCCAGGCAGTGGGGTGGAGAGGCGAAGGGGAGGGGGAGAGCCCATAGAGTCCAGACCCTATGCTGAGGCCAGCGACCCTACCCAGGAGGGCCCAGATACTGAACCACCACCAGCCGATGCTCCTCCTGAAGAAGGGTCCTCAGAGCGAACAGTAAGGACATTGACAGGCGATAGGGGGCCAGGCCTAAGGGCACGATCGGGGCACAGGGCAGAAAGGGAAGGGGACAGGGGCCGGTCCAGACCATCGAGCACCATAGTGTCAACTGCCTGCACCCCAAGGGCAGGCAGGTCTGGGCAGGGATCCCAGGGCTTATGAGTACGCTTATACGGCCTCCTCGCAGGGGGAGGGGGGTAAAGAAGGTGGCCATCAATTGATGGACCCCATTGAGCAACTCAAGAAGGAATACATACATCACCCGCTTGACCTTGGCAGCGGGGATGGTAGGGGACGAAGACACCAGCTTGAAGATGGACCACACCAGGTGGAGGTGGGCATCGGGCTTGAGCTCAATCCAGACGATAAAGCCATTGTCATCCTTTTGAGTGGATGTGATGGAAGCAATGAGCCAGTCCCTATTGAGGAACCAGTGAGCATAAAGGAAGTTGAGGATATCGAAGACGGAAGGGTTGCAAGCAAGTTTTATTGTTGACGAGGAGGGGCAGGGGTGGTAAACCAACAACCCTAAGCCCAGAGGTGGTGGTACGAGTGAAAGAAGGATGGCCTATCTGGGTGTTGCTGCAGGGACAGAGAGTACAGTAAAAGATGCTGCCCAAGTTCCAAAGATGTGTATATGTTGGCTACAATGAAGGGTCCAAATCAGTCAAGTATTATAACATGGCCATAAGGAATATACTCACCTCAAGGAACTTCCGATTCCTAACCCCAGTGGAAAGCAAACTGCTGGAGGAGATTGCAATAGAACCAGATGCTCTGCTTGAGGGAGAGCACATCTTTTTGCATGAGGGAGAGTCAGAGGTTGGCATATGTAGCAACACACTTGAGAACCCAAGAAAGCGGAAAGCTAACATGAACATAGACCCCAGAGAACCTCAGAAAATGCAAGGTATCCACAAAGACTACAGATACTTTTTTTTTTTTTTGAAAGTGCTTTATCATAAATACTATAGCTTGTTATCACTAGACATTATTTATGATAAGTGATAGTTGGTGGGAAGCACTGGGCCAGCCCCAAATATTGCACTAAAGCCAGGCCTGTTGGTCTAGTTGTGAGAGAAAATGCTTTTATGCACATCCTGGGTAGGGATAGTATGGGACCATCCCTTCTTGTTCTCATACCACCACCTCTGGGTTCAGGGTTGTTGACCTAGTTACCTCTGCCCTCCTACTTGCTCACTATATGTCTCTCCAAAGACCCCTCCATGTTCAACATCCTCAACTTTTTCCACTTCTGCTGGTTCCTCTCCAAGAACTGTCTTATTTCCTCAATTGTCTCCACTCAGAAGAACAACAACAGCCTCATCGATTAGATCGAACTCGAGCCCGCGGCCCACCTCCACCTAGTGTGGTCTGCCTTCAAACTCATCCCCTTGTCCCCTACCATCCCTGCTGCCAAGGTTAAGTGGTATATATTTGTATTTCTTATTGAGTTCCTCAACAGGGCCCATCTTTTGACAGCCTCATTTTTCGCCCTCCCTTCTCCCACCTAGTGGAAGCATGAGAGGGCTTGTAAGCCCTAGGACCCCGGTCCAGACCTGCCTGCCCCTGGGGTGCAGGCAGTTGATGCCATGGCACTTGATGGTCTAGACTGGCCCCTATCTAGCCCCTCTGCCCCATGCCCTGAGCGTGCCCTTAGGCCCCAGCCCCCTCACTTGTCCATGTCCCTAGTATTAGCACTGGAGACCCTCCTTTGAGAGGAGCATCAGCTTGTGGGGATGTGGCTTTAGAGCCCTCCTGGATAGGTTCACTGGTCTTGGTATGGGGCCTTGACTCTATGGGCTCCCCCCCTCCCCTCACCCTCCCTTTCCCACTGCCTGGCCCCTGGACCTCCTTCAAGGTTTCTGGACATTTGATCAGCCTCTACCGGTCACCCTTTCCTGTGGCTGGCCAGAAGTGCCCCCCCTCTTCCTCCCTGCCTCCTGCTGGGCCCCCTATGCCCACCTCTTCCCTCCTTTCGCTGGCCAGCACCTGATAAATGTTGTGCCTGATTGGCATAACTGGGTTGTAGCATGTCATGCCTGTGTTGGTTCGCGGAACAAGCAGGTCCTCCAAGGGGACATCACAGCAGTGGCTATTGCCCTTGCCTCTCCTCCTCCTCCTCCTTCCTCCGGTAGTGCCCCCCTAGCCTAGTGTGTGGCTAGGCTGCTCGGAGCACTACATGCCACTGTAGTCATGTGGCCAAGCACCCTTGGGCTTCCTCTCATTGCTGCAGTAGTTAATACCTACCTGCATTGCATTCCACTCCCTTTGAAGATCTGTATACTATATCACATTTGGGTTTCCTCTTCCATACCACCCTCCTTTGTTGATGCTGTGGGTTACATCCTGTAATGCTGCCAGCTGGTGGTGTCCTCTCCTTTTTCACAGCCTGGACAAGAATGCAGCCCAGTCAATCTCTGTGCCTAGTTTGGGTATATGTCATGCATTGTTGTGATCGTGGCCTTTGGCCACATTTGCAACTTCCGCACATACTCCTGGATCACATGACCTTAAGAAAGGATCAAGAACAATGCCCCTAAGTCCACAAACCCCACCCCTAAAGCCAAGTTATAGTCAAGTGACCAAGTCAAACTTAGAGTTACATGACCCTGGAAAAGTATCACCTGACTGGTCACATGATCTTTCCCTACTTTCCAGGTTATATGACCTGTTACATGACCCAGGTCAATCATGTGATCAGAGAGCACGTGATCCCATCCACTTTGGATGAGTTACTAAGCTATTGACCAATACCTAGAAGGGAATCAAGATTACCAAGCCAAGAGGAGCTTACCAATACAAAAGGAATCCCTGATTGGATCTTGGGATTTCCCAGGGGATTCCCCATAGCCTCTCCAGAGTACGCCCCATATTGGGAATCTCTTCAGATCTTGGATTTCCCCAAAATCCCTGATAAGATCTGATAGCCTCTCCATAGACTCTCCTGACCTTGTACCATATAAGTATATATTACACCTGTCTCCTGTACTGATGCCTGCCCTAAAGGCTGCGCATAGACCACCCTGTATTAGTATATAAGACCTGTGAATTGTAGCGAATAGTCCCCAGACTATTCTCTTGTCTACCCCCTATTCCTCACTCTGGAGCATCACTTGCTTTTAGCCCCCTTTGTCTTATCACTCTTCTTTCTCCATATTTCAGTCCTTATCCTCTGGTACAGTCACCTCCAACTCCAAGCCCTCGTTACTGCCCATCTACTTGTATAAAGTAGTAAGTTCGCAACATGCATGACCTTTCCCCTCCCTCCATTGGTTAGGCAGTGTCATGGCAACACCCTGCAAAGCCCCCACACTAGCATGCAACATGGGGTTCCTCTTTTGGGTAGTATGGTAGCAGGTATCCCCGGTAAGTTGGTGGTCATCGTATTGGGTCACCCTTGTTCTGGGCTGCTTCATATAGAGAGGTCTGTAGTTGGTAGCATAGTGCTGTCTATACTCTTGTTAGTTACGACGATAAATTTACTGCAAAAAAAAAAAAAAGATAGTGTGGAACTCAAAGCATATGCTACCCAGTCATTAGGTGCATGATGCAGTCTTACCCACTAAAACCTCACTTCTGTACAGCCAATTCCATGCAGGTCCTCTTTGGTTTTCAATTACTTTGTCCTAGGTGTTAATTATCATTCTGGTGAAGTTCTCTTTTCATCTTATTCACATTGCTGTGATCTTATCAATGGTGAGTCTTTCATTGATTGCATGTGTCCATTTTTCTTTGATTTCTTTTTCTAATATTTGTCTTTTATTGATGACTCTGTCGCATCGCAGTAGCCAGACCAGGTATGCCGCTTCGGAGATTAGTATTTGGAGGAGGCATATAGGGCCTTTGTATGTCACTTTCTTTCTTTGATCTGTGATGTGCCTCTGATCGTTTGTTGTTGGTAGGGTTATATTTCCACAGCCTAATATCATTCCTAGGTCTATTTCAGGCCAAGGGATGTTATTGTAGGGTCATAGGTCTTTTTCAAGTTTCCATACAAGTTGTATTATCTTATCTCCACATTGTATTAGGATGTGGCATATAGATTCTTGCATATTACATAGTATGCAGATTCCCTACTCTTCCTTATCTCTGATGTTCCTCCAGTAGGCTCCAACTCTATAAGTGTCATACATAGTTCTGTATAGGAATTGTTGAATCAGGGGTCAGATTGTTGGGTTTTGGATGCCATTCCAGATAGAGGCGTCTGTCTCTAGGTCACCTGTTGGCTGGTGTATGGAGTTTCTGGTGAGTTGGAGCTTCTTTGTTGTTGAT
This sequence comes from Russula foetens, assembly GCA_003316565.1. Classification (NCBI taxonomy): domain Eukaryota; kingdom Fungi; phylum Basidiomycota; class Agaricomycetes; order Russulales; family Russulaceae; genus Russula; species Russula foetens. Next base: position 4,430 of record QFFA01001792.1, read on the forward strand.
TGTCTTGGGTTTATTTTCTTTCTTTCCAGGATTCCTCTATATGCTTTTGCCTATGTTAGGTTCATTAGTTTGGCTCCATGGATGTTGTATTCCTGTAGGATTTCTAGGTTCAGGTCATCCATTACTTGTTTGTGTGCTCCTCTCTTTGCTAGTCTGTCACTCTCTTCATTGCCTGTGTTGCCATTGAGTCCTTTTGTCCATTTGAAGGTTGTTTTTGCAGAGTGGAATCTTAGTAGGTACGCAATTTTCTTGAAGAACTTGGGCATTTTTAATTCCAATCTACCCATTGTCTTCCCAGGATTCCAGGTTGGACATTAAGCCTTTGATTGCATACTTCAAGTTGGTTATGATTCTTACTGGTTGGTACAGAGGAATCTTTTCTAGGGCTGCAATTATCATGGCTAGCTCTGTTACTTGGTTTGATTATGTCTCTCCTAGGATTTTTATGGCTAGGTTTCTTGGGTCTTTGTAGTTGAACCATACACTGCTTCTGCAGCAGGCATCTTGTCTTCCATTGTTCAGGCATGCTCCATCTATATAGACTGTGACTTCCCTGCTATACAGGATTTGTCCTCTGTGCTTGTATTGCTTCACTTGGTGGTCAGTTGATTTTGATGGGTTGGTAAAGATTCTAAAACATTCTGCTAGGCTTTCTTTGCATATTATGGTTGGATCAAAGGTAATTTTGTTGTTATTTTGTTTTGCTCTTTCATTTCTCATTTTTCTTGTTCTTATTAGAGATAGGCCATCTAGGGACTCTTGTTTTAGTGGGTTGTGTTTGGGCAGTATCAGGTTTAGGCAGGTAAGTGTTTCTGTCATGCATTTGTGTGGGTTCTTACAACCTACTTCTTTATCTTCTGTGCAGTTTTGGCATACACAGTCTTTATCAGCTTGGTATGCCAGGTATTGGAGGGGGCATCAGATATATGCTGAAGTTCTGACTAGGTCTACCACTGTCCTGACATGGTGTTTGTTCAGTAGGCAATGTGCTGCTGACTTGTTTAGGGGGCACAGTTCAGCCAAAATGTAGTACAAGGCTGGGAGTTGGATTAGGATTTGGGGGGTTGTACAGATTGCTGCTAGGTTTACTTTTATATTTTTTTGCCATTTTGAGCATTCTTATGATGTCTGTACTTAGGCTTTTTGCTCTCTTGCCTTTTAGGAGGGCATTCCACATTTGTAGGAATGGGCTGTTGATCGCTTGTTTGACTACCTCTATGGGGGCTGTTTCAAGGATAATGTGGTTGCTGATTATTGCCCATGGCTGTCTCATAGGGGAGAAGTTTAGGTACAGCTTTAACTATATGATTTCGATCACTTTGTTGCATGATTTGATGTTTAGGATGTTTAGGCCTCCTTCATGTATTGGACATTGTAGTAGTTTGCTTACAATTCTTGGGGCTTTTTCTTTGCCCCAGATAAATTTACTTATTATTTTTTCCAGGGCTTTTTCTATTGATAGGGGCATTCTCTGGACCTTTGCTAGGAACTGGGTATGGCCACCAATAATCACTTGGATTATAAGGTGTTTTCCATTTAGGGTGGGGTGGGTTTTCTCCCAGCATTTTAATTTGGATTGTATTGTATTTAATATTGGTTCCCAGGGTATAGCATCCTTGGCATGGTTTCCTAGCCAGGCTCCTAGGATTCTTACTGCATCACTGTCTTTCATAATTTATATGTTCTCTAGGAATGGATGTTCATCTTGTAGGTTGATTTTTCTGGAGGTGATTACTAATTCTCTGTATTGTTTTTTCCTAAAGGGGATGATTTCTGTTTCCCCTATATTAAATTTTGCTCCTGATACTTTGCACCATTTATTTAGGGTCTCTTGGATGTGGTCTATTTGGTCTTTTTCACTTAGGAATAGATCAGTGTCATCCACAAACAGCTGGATTTTTATGGGTTCCTCCATGCCAGAGATCATTATCCCTCTGATATTTTGGTCTGCTCTGATTTAACATGCGAGTGGTTCAATCACCAGGTTGAATAGCATGCACAATAGCAGGTCACCTTGTCTTACTCCTCACTTGACTTGGAAAGGTTCACTAAGGACACCATTTATTGTGACTTTGGTATGTGTGTTTGTGTATAGTGCTTTTACTGTTTGGATGAAGGGGTGTGGTAAGTTGAACACTCTTAATGTTTTCCAAGACTACAGATACTTATATGACCCCTTCCTAGATAAAGAAAAAGCAGGCATGATATGTGTCAATAAAGAAAAGGTATTTACAGTTATTCCCAGAGATAACTGCCACAGCCTGAAAGAAGTGCACAAATCCCCTGACTGGCCAGAGTGGGAAGATGTGATCTAGGTTGAACTTGAGCAGCTCTGGTACATGGGAACTTGGGTACTTATTGAGAAACCAGTTGGTACCGTCCCTATTGCCAATAAATGGGTATTCACAAAGAAAAGAAATAAAGAAGGAATACTCACAAAGTACAAGGCAAGACTTGTTGCCAAGGGGTATGTACAATATCCAGGGCATGATTACCTTGAGATGCACTTGCCTGTTATCTGTCTTGAAACTATACAAGTGATCCTCATGATTGTGCTGACGTAAAAGCTACACATCCAACAGATAGATGTAAAAAGGGCATACCTAAACAGAACCCTCAGAGAATACATATATATGCAACAGCCTGAAGGCTTTGCTGATGGAACTGGATGAGTATGCCTACTTGTAAAGATCCTGTATGGCCTGAAACAGGCCAGGCACAAGTGGAATATTGAACTTGACACCAAATTGAGGAGGTAAGAATATGCCCACCTGCAATCTGACCTGTGTGCATACATCTGGCATGTTAGGGACAAGTTCATGATCATAACCATTTGGGTTGACAATTTCTTGCTGTTTGTGATAATAATCAAGCTCATGAATAAGATGAAAACAGATATAAAAGCCAAGTGGGAAGTTATGGACCTTGGAGAGCTGTCCAAGATTGTAGGCATCGAAATCATGATGGGCAATGACTCCATTTGTCGCGAACTTACTACTTTCAAAAGTAGCGGAGGTGGGCGACGGAGTACTTGTGTTGGAGGTAACTGACCCAGAGGCAGAACAGTAAGATGCTGAGGCAAAGGACGGCGACTTGTAACAAGTGAATCTGGAGGGAGAGCTCCAGAGTGGACAGTGGGGGGTAGACAAGAGAATAGTCTGGGGACTATTTGCTACAATTCACAGGTCTTATATACTAATACAGGGTGGTCTGTGCGCAGCCTTTAGGGCAGGCACTAGTACAGGTAACGGGTGTAATCTATCCATATATGGTACAAGCTGATCAGTCAGCTGTATATCGGAGTGCGAACGTACATGAGTCATCCTGCTGCGCAGATGAGTAAGGCTACTGCGCAATGCTGCGCAGCTGAGTAATGTTTATCGATCGGGCTTGTGATCTAGGGATCGGGTCTAGAGATCTATAGGAGAGGCTATGGGGAATCCCCTGGGGAATCCCCATCAACTTAGTCATTCCGACTGTCTTCCAGACATCGGTAGCTGGGCGGACCGCTTTCCCGAAGCAGGCCGTTCCTCCAACGCGGACCGCTTGTCCATTAGAGGCATGTGACTGGACTTGGGCACATGACATATCACATGATCTCGAAAGTATGGAGGGGTCACGTGATTGGTCACATGGCTTGGTCACGTGAGATCTCTCAGGGTCACATGACCCAGGTTTGGACTTCAACGCTTGACTGTAGCTTGGCTTTAGGGGCGGACTTGGTGGACTTAGGGGCATCGTTCTCGATCCCCTCTTAAGGTCATGTGATCCAGGGTTATGTGTGGAGGTCACGAACGCAGCCGAAGGCCACAATCGCGACACCATTGGTATTTCACAGAGCAAATATATTGAGTCCATCCTCAAGAAAGAGGGACTTGAGCATTGTAATCTAGTCACAATGCCATTAGATCCAAGCAATCTACTCAAGCCAAACCTGGAGAGAAATGAAGGGGACAGAAGTAACTCATTTGCAAGGCTCCTAGGTGTCGCGAACTTACTACTTGTTGAGGAGTAGATAGTGAAGCGACTTGGGCTTGAAGGCAGAGGTGACCATACCAAAGGCAAAGCAGGGAGATATGGGCAAGGAGGAGTGAGAGGGCAATCTGGAGGTGGAACTCCAGAGTGAAGATGGGGGGAAGACAAGAGAATAGTCTGGGGACTATTTGCTACAATTCACAGGTCTTATATACTAATACAGGGTGGTCCGTGTGCTACTTAAGGGTAGGTCAATCAACGGACTGCGGGTACAAATCTAACCATATATGGTACAGGGTGATCAGTCAGCTGTATGTCGGAGTCTAGAAGTATATGACTCATCCTGCTGCGCAATGGCATGATTGCTGTGCAGATGAGTAAGGCTGCTGCGCAATGCTGCGCAGCTGAGTAAGGCCCTCTGATTGGGCCGGGGATCTCGGGGTTGACTTGGTCATTCCGATTGTCTTCCAGACATTGGTAACCGGGTGGACCGCTTTCCCGAAGCAGGCCGTTCACGCCATCCGGACTGTTTGTCCGCTAGGGGCACGTGACTGGACTTGGGCACGTGACACGTCACGTGATCTCGAAAGTGTGGAGGGGTCATGTGACTGGTCACGTGGTGTGGTCACATGAGGTTTCCCAGGATCACATGACCCTGGGTTCATCTTCAACACTTGACTATAGCTTGGCTTTAGGGGCGGGACTTGTGGACTTAGAGGCATCGCTAATGATCCCCTCTTTAGCTTGGGTGTCACAGGAGGCGTGTGCATCACAGGTACTTGTGCACGTGCTTGTGCGGTAGTCACGATCACAGCCGAAAGCCGCGGTCACGACACTAGGAGAGCTATAGTATATTGTGAATAGGACTTGCCCCAACATTGTATACATAGTCAATTGATTGGCATCTTATACCACCAATCTGAGCCTCTAGCATGCATCCTTTTTCTTCCCGTTACTACCACCATTGGGTCTAGGGTTGTTGGATTTATTCACCCCTGCCCTTATTCTTTTGTCCCCATGAAGCTCTCTAACGCTCCCTCTGTCTTCGATATCATCAACCTTTTCCATCATTGCTGGTTCCTCAACAGGGACTGGCTCATTGCCTCGGTCACCTCTGCTCAGAAGGATGACCACAGCCACCTTGAGTGGCTGGAGTTCCTGCCTGCGGCCCACCTTCACCTGGTGTGGTCCACTTTCAAGCTAGTTCCCCCCTCCCCCTCCATACCCACGACCTTGGTCAAGCGGTGCATGTTCATCTTCATTCTTGAGTTCCTCAACAGTGAGCAGCCCCTTGCTGTTATGAACTTACTACTTTTCTCAAGTAGCGAGGTGAGTGGTAACAAGGGCTTGGAGTTGGAGGTGACTGTAATAGAGGCAGAGGAGAGAACAGTAACAAAGAGCTAGTGAAAGGGCTAAGTGGAGGTAAGGCTCCAGAGTGGACAGTGAGGGGTAGACAAGAGAATAGTCTGGGAACTATTCGCTACAATTCACAGGTCTTATATACTAATACAGGGTGGTCTGTGCACAGCCTTTAGGGCCGGCACCAGTACAGGTGACAGGTATAATCTATCCATATATGGTACAAGGTCAGGAGAGTCTATGGAGAGGCTATCAGATCTTATTGGGGATTTGGGGAAATCCAAGATCTGCTTAGGTTCCCAATATGGGATGTACTCAGGAGAGGCTATGGGGAATCCCCTGGGAAATCCCAAGATCCAATTGGGGATTTCCTTTGTCTTGGTAAGTGTCCTTTGGCTTGGTAATCTTGATGACCTTCCAGGTATTGGTCAATGGCTTAGTAACTTGTCCAAAGCAGATGGGATCACATGCTCTCTGATCACATGATCGGTCTGGGTCATGTGACCTGGAAAGTGGGGAAAGATCACATGACTGGTCAGGTGATACTTCCCCAGAGTCACATGACCCTAAGTTTGACTTGGTCACTTGGCTATAACTTGGCTTTAGGGGCGGGGTTTGTGGACTTAGGGGCATCGTTCTCGATCCCCTCTTAAGGTTGTGTGATCTAGGAGTGTGCATGGAGGTCACGAATGCAGCTGAAGGCCATGATTACAACAGTATCCCCTCTTTAGGCTTTCCTTGCACCTGCAAGGCTTGAACTTGTCTGTGTCACGTTTCAAATTTCTGTAATAGTTCTTTGGTGTGTGTTAATTCTTTGGCAGGCAGCCAAGAATTTTCTGAGTTGGGGTAACCTTTCTATTTGACTAGGCATTGTGTGCTTTTGCAGTTTTATATAGGCTGGGATTTAAGGATTTGTTCTATCTCGTAGTGTCCTTCTTCATCGCCAATGATTTCTGGTGGTGGTCATTCAATGTTAGGGCCATGTGAGGCTGTTTCTACATATGGTTTCAATAGTGAGTTGTGGAATATGGGATGTATCTTCATTGTCGGAGGTAATTCTAGTTTGCAGTTAGTAGCAGTGGCCCATAGTACTTTAAAGGGGCTGTAGCGTTGTGGTGTGAGTTTGGCTTTAGGATGAGTGGTCTGGAGATTTGTTGCTTCGAGTAAAACTAGGTTGTCTTTGTGGAAGATGTGTGATGGTTCAGGGGGCTTTCCCTTGTACATTTCATTAGCTGCGAGTAGTAGAGCCGCTGTGACTTCTTTGCGTATTTGCTCTAGGTATTGTACACGTTCATCAACACTTTGTAGTCTGGTCTGAAGGTACAATGGTGGTTTAAAGGTGGGCTGAAACCCATACCAGATCTCAAATGGTGATTTATGGGTGCTATGATGAGGGTGTGCATTGTGTGCGAATTTAATGATGGGAAGTAAGTCTGCCCAATTATCCTGCTGGAAGTTTCCACAGATACGAAGGTATTGCTCAATTTCCTGGTTAACTCATTTGGATTCTCCATCCATTTGTGGGTGAAACGCTGTAGAGAGCCTTTGCTCAATTCCTAGTTTTTACCAAAGTTCTCATGTTACTTGTGCTGCAAATTGTGGTCCTTGGTCTGAAATGATTGTTAAGGGGAAACCTGTGCATTTCCATATTTTGTCCATTAGTAGTTGGCTAGTTTGTTCGGCTGTGATTGTTTTGTGGCAGGGCAGTAGAATGACTGCTTTGCTGTGTCGGTCTACAACTGTGAGGATACTATCATATCCTTTTGACTTTGGAAGGTCTACAATAAAGTCCATGGTAATGGTTTCCCATACTCCAGTGGGGATTTCATTCGGTTTAATCGGAATTTTGACTAGGGGGCATATCTTTGTAGCTTGACAGGTGGCACATCCTTTGATGTAGTTCTTTACAAATTCGGTGATTCCTGGCCACCAGTATTCTCTAGTAATAAGTTCAATAGTTTTCCATTCTCCAGGGTGTCCTAGTAAGTCATTGTGGAAGGTCTGTACAACCTTGCATTTGAGGTCGCCGTTATTAGGGATGTAAATGAGTCCTTTATTCAAAATAAGGCCTTCTTCGTAGTTCCAGTCTTGTAGGCCTTTAGTAACGCTGTGAGGGCCGCTAACGAGGATTTCTTTCAGTAGTTGGCCAGTAAGGCGATCTGATTTTATCATGTCTTGTATCGCTGTTTTCAAGTCTGTATTTAAAGCAATAGGAATTGCCGTAGTATATAGTGCTTGAATTTGAAATTTGTCTGGGGTGAGCAAGATTTTTTCTGCATTATCGGATGCTATCCCCTCTTTATAGTCTGGCTGCTGTGACAGAGCATCAGCTTGATTCATTTTGCCTGGTTTTGGGATAATTTCGTAGTGAAAATTGCTTAGAAACAGCAACCAACGTGCTTGGCAGCGGGATAGTGTTTGCTTTGTTGTGAAATACTTAAGATTTGCGTGGTCTGAAAAGATCTTTGTAGTGTGTAGACTACCCTGTAGGTAGTGTCAGAAGTGCTTCAAGGCATGTATAATCGCCAGTAGTTCTTTGTTGTGGATTTCGTAGTTGCATTAGGCCGGTTGTAGTGACTTTGAGTAGTAGGCAATTGAAACCGGCACCTGGTGAGCTAGCTTGTACGCTCGTACTGGGGTAAGTCGTGGGAACCGGCCCATTAGCGTGTGATTGTACTATTAGTGATTGTTGCTTACGCGTTGATAACTGGCTGACTGATGTCCTTGTCCTGATGACTCGTTCTTACTCATTGCCTTACGAATCCTAGTAGTAGCTGTAGTAGGGTCTTATTGTTCGCCTCCAGCTCCTACCTTTCTTGTACGCATCCTATTGTTCCGCCAGTACGGTACTAGGATCCCTGTATTAGGACTCTGTAGTATAAGTAGTAGCCCTTGCTGTCCCTAAGACAGCAAGTTGAGTCTCCTTGTCTACTCAATAACAAGTCTTCTCCCCTACTCCCCTCTTCTCTCTTGTGCGCACTCAAAGGGTGGCTACTGCGACGTATAGCAGCAAGCGGTAACCCTACTATATGCAACCGACGACGCCTCAGGATACAAGCACGCATAACGACTACCGGTTCTGTCAGTATCTGAACCCCCGATTGGCGCACAACGACGGACCTTGTGACTGTCTCAAGAAGCGAAGCACAACGACTACAGTTCAACACTAGGTTCACAGCCGCACCGTTGAACTAACTCAACTACCAACTCGAGCCTAACATTACTGCGCTAGTGGCGGCGGTGACAGCAATGGGATATGAACAACCCAGTGCATCGTTTTGTTCAAGTATAGCTCCTGTAGCATAATCACTTGTGTCTGTGATTAGAGTAAAAGGACGACCATAGTCCAGGAGCACAAGGACTGGTGAAGTAGTCAAAATGTGTTGTAATGTGGTGAATGCGTTTTCGCAGGAAGGTGTCCAATTCCAAGGCATTGTCTTCTTGGTTAGGTTGAATAGCGGTCGTGCTAATGTCAAATAATCTTGTACAAAGCGGCGATAGAAATTGCAAAAGCCCAAGAATTTCTGTATGTCTTTAAGTGACTTGTGGCGTGGCCAATCTTTAATGGCTTTGAGTTTTACTGGGTCTATGCATAGTTCTCCTTCAGAGATAATAAGGCCTAGGTATTCAACCGATCTTTGGTTGAAAGAGCACTTTGAAGGCTGCAAGTAGAGGTTGAGTTCTAGAAGGCATTTGAGAACGCAATACGTGAATGCTAGCAACTCATTCAGAGTTGATGCAAATATCAAGATGTTGTCTAAGTAGACAATGATGTGTCCTGTGGCAATAAGGTTGGCTAGCTTTGTGTCCATGAATGTTTGAAATGTCGCAGGGGCGTTGCAGAGCCCGAAGGTCATGACTAGTAATTTGTAGAGACCAAGAGGGGTTGCAAGGCAGTTTTCCATTCATCGCCTTCTCATATCCATATATTGTTGTATCCCCATCGTACATCCAACTTGGTAAAGAACCGCGCACCGAGTAGTTTGTCTACAAGTTTAGGGATTAGTGGTATAGGTGCCGTGTTCTTTCTTGTAATCTCATTGAAAGGACAGTAGTCTTGTACTGGTTGAAGTTTGCCATCTTTCTTATCTATAAAGAAGAAAGGGCATGCAAAAGGGGACTCAGATCGTCATAGGGTGCCATTCTTTAGGCCAGAGTCGATGTATTCTTGTAATGCCTTTCGTTCCGGTGTTGTGAGCCTGTAAATTCCCATTTTGCACATTGTAGCATTTGGTAGCAGGTCTATCTTGTGATCCCATGGCTGGTGTTTGGGTAGTCACTGTGATTCCTCATCTGAAAAGACCCTTGCATATTGCCGGAATTGTCGTGAACTTACTACTTGTTGAGCAGTAGAGAGTTGAGCGACTTGGGCTTGGAGTTGAAGGTGACCATACCAAAGGCAGAGGAGGGAACAGTGAGCAAGGAGGAGGGACAAGATAATCCGGAGGGAGAGCTCCAGAGTGAAGATGGGGGGAAGACAAGAGAATAGTCTGGGGACTATTCGCTACAATTCACAGGTCTTATATACTAATACAGGGTGGTCCGTGTGCTACTTAAGGGTAGGTCAATCAATGGACTATGGGTATGAATCTATCCATATATGGTACAAGGTGATCAGTCAGCTGTATGTCGGAGTCTTAATAGTACATAACTCATCCTGCTGCGCAATGGCGTGATTGCTGCGCAGATGGCGTGATTACTGTGCAATGCGGCACAGCTGAGTAAGGCCCTTCTGATTGGGCCGGGGATCTCGGGGTTGACTTGGTCATGCCGACCGTCTTCCAGATGTCGGCTACCGGGCGGACCGCTTTCCTGAAGCGGGCTGGTCGCGCCATGAGGACCGTGTGTCTGATAGGGGCGCGTGACTGGACTTGGGCATGTGACATGTCACGTGATCTCAAAAGTGCGGAGGGGTCACATGACCGGTCACGTGGTATGGTCACGTGAGATTTCCCAGGATCACATGACCCCGGGTTCATCTTCAACGCTTGACTATAACTTGGCTTTAGGGGTGGGACTTGTGGACTTAGAGGTATCGCTAGCGATCCCCTCTTTAGCTTGGGTGTCACGGGAGGCGAAGGCGTCACGGGTGCTTGCGCACGTGCTTGCGCACGTGCTTGCGCACGTGCTTGTGCGGTAGTCATGATCGCGGCCGAGGGCCGCGGTCGCAACAGTATCCCCTCTTTAGGCTTCCCTTGCGCCTGCAAGGCTTGAGCTCATACTAGTTGTGTTTTGAAATCTTGTAATAACTCTTGGGCATGTGTTAGTTCTTTGGCGGGAAGCCAAGAGTTTTCGGAGTCGGGGTAGCCTTTCCACTTGACTAGGTATTGCGTGCTTTTCTTGTTTCGTGTAGGCCGTGATGCAAGAATTTTTTCTATCTCGTAGTGTCCTTCTTCATCGCCAACGATCTCTGGCGGTGGCCGTGTAAAGTTAGGACCATGTGCAGTAGTTTCAACGTATGGTTTCAAAAGCGAGTTGTGGAATACGGGGTGTATTTTCATTGTCGGAGGTAGTTCTAATTTGCAGTTAGTAGCGGTGGCCCATAGGACTTTAAAGGGGCCGTAACGTCGTGGTGCGAGTTTGGCTTTAGGATGTGTGGTCTGGAGATTCGTAGCTTCAAGTAAAACGAGGTCGTCTTTGTAGAATGTGTGTGATGGTTCAGGGGGCTTTCCCTTGCGCATTTCGTTAGCTGCGAGTATTAGAGCCGCTGTGACTTCTTTGTGTATTTGCTCTAGGTACTGTATACGTTCGTCGACGCTTTGTAGTCTGGTCTGCAAGTATAGTGGTGGTTTAAAGGTGGGCTGAAACCCATACCAGACTTCGAAGGGTGATTTATGGGTGCTGCGATGTGGACGAGCATTGTGCGCGAATTCAATGATGGGGAGTAAGTCTGCCCAGTTATCCTGTTGGAAGTTTCCACAGATACGCAGGTATTGCTCGATTTCTTGATTGACTCGTTTGGATTCTCCATCCGTTTGCGGGTGAAACGCTGTCGAGAGTCTTTGTTCAATTCCTAGTTTTTGCCATAGTTCGCGCATTACTTGTGCTGCAAATTGAGGACCTCTGTCCGAAATGATTGCTAGAGGGAAACCCGTTCGTTTCCATACATTGTCAATGAGGAGTTGGCTAGTTTGTTCTGCAGTAATGGTCTTGTGACAAGGCGATAGAATAATTGCTTTGCTATGACGGTCTACAACCGTAAGGATGCTGTCGTATCCTTTCAAAGTGGGGAGGTCTGTGATAAAGTCCATAGTGATGGTTTCCCAAACTCCTGTTGGGATTTCATTCGGCTTGAGTGGTACTTTGACTGGGGGACGTATTTTTGTTGCTTGGCAAGTGGCACATCCTTTGATGTAGTTCTTTACATATTCTGTGATTCCTGGCCACCAATATTCTCTCATGATGAGTTCAATGGTTTTCCATTCTCCAGGGTGTCCTAGTAGGTCATTGTGGAAGGTCTGTACAACTTTGCATTTGAGATCGCCATTATTAGGGACATAGACGAGTCCTTTGTTCAAGATAAGGCCTTCTTCGTAATTCCAATCTTGTAGGCCTTTAGTTACGCTTCGTGGGCCGCTAATCAGGATTTCTTTGAGTAATTGGCCCGTAAGGCGATCCTCTTTAATCGCTTCTTGGATCGCTGTTTTTAATTCTGTGTTTATCGTAATCGGAATTGCCGTAGTGTGCATTGCGTGAATTCGAAATTTGTCTGGGGTAAGCAAGATTTTTTCCGCATTATCGGATGCTATCCCCTCTTTATAATCTGGCCGCCGTAACAGAGCATCAGCTTTGTTTGTTTTTCCTGGTTTCGGGATAATTTCGTAGTTACAGTCGCTGAGGAAGAGCGACCATCGGGCTTGGCAGCAGGTCAAAGTTTGTTTCGTCATGAAGTACTTGAGATTCGCGTGGTCTGAAAAAATCTTTGTCTTGTGGGGACTACCCTGCAGGTAGTGTCTAAAGTGCTTGAGTGCATGGATTATTGCCAAAAGTTCTTTATCGTGGATTTCATAGTTTCGCTTGGCTGGTTGTAGCGATTTCAAGTAGTAGGCAACTGGATGTGAACGACCGAATGCGTCGTTTTGTTCTAGTATTGCTCCTGTAGCATAATCACTTGCATCTGTAATAAGTGTGAAAGGTCGGTCGTAATCAGGGAGTGCGAGGACTGGGGAGGTGGTTAAAACACGTTGTAATGCAACAAAGGCTTGTTCGCAGGAGGATGTCCAATTCCAAGGCATCGTCTTCTTGGTTAAGTCAAATAATGGACGTGCTAGAGTCGAGTAATCTTGTACGAAGCGACGATAGAAGTTGCAAAAGCCCAGGAATTTCTGTATGTCTTTCACTGTCCTAGGGCGTGGCCAATCTGCAATGGCTTTTAACTTGACCGGGTCCATGCGTAGTTCTCCTTCAGAGATGATAAGTCTGAGGTATTCAACCGATCGTTGGTTGAATGAGCATTTCGAGGGTCTCAAGTAGAGGTCAAGTTCTTGAAGGCGTTTTAGAACGCGATGTGTCCACATCTTTAGTTCGTTTAAAGTGGACGCGAAGATCATAATATCGTCGAGGTAGACAATAATGTGTCCTAATGCAATGAGTGTCGCTAGCTGTGTATCCATGAATGTCTGAAAGGTTGCTGGGGCATTGCAGAGTCCAAAAGTCATTACTTTTGACTCGTAGAGACCGAGAGGGGTTTTAAAGGCGGTTTTCCATTCATCGCCTTCCCGTATACGTATATTGTTGTATCCCCATCGAACGTCCAACTTGGTAAAGTAGCGCGCACCGAGTAGCTTGTCTACAAGCTCTGGGATAAGAGGGATAGGTGCGGCATTTTTCTTTGTAATTTCATTGAGAGGACGGTAGTCTTGTACGGGTCGTAGTTTGCCATCCTTCTTGTCTATAAAGAAGAAGGGGCACGCGAAAGGTGATTCGGATCGCTGGAGAGTGCCATTCTTTAGGCCTGTGTCAATGTATTCCTTTAATGCCTTCATTTCTGGTGGGGTGAGTCTGTAAACTCCTGTTTTTCGCATCTGCGTGTTCGGTAGAAGGTCTATCTTGTGATCCCATGGTTGATGTTGAGGTAGTCTCTGTGATTCCTCATCTGAAAAGACCTTGGTGTATTGCCAGAATTCCTGTGGAATCTCCGCAAGTTGTATCTTTTGTGACATAGCTAGCGCAGTTGAAACTGTAGTTCTTCCAATAACGGGTCCGTTCAAGGGAGCCGTGGATGCTGTGGTGTGTCCCATTGTGGGCCCTAGGTATTTCTCGTGGTGCGCGTGTAGATTGAATGTGTCCGTGTTTCCATTCAATAGGTCGTAGTAGTCGAGTGTGGCCGTGTTTCCACTCGCTGTCATAGTGTAGTCAAGTGTGTCCGTGTTTCCACTTGCTAGATCCCAATAGTCATCAATTTGTTCTTCCCATGTATCCGTAGGGAGCATAGAGGCAATGCGCGGCGAAGTATTAGGACTGTTGTCCTCATAGCATTGCGGCGGGCAACGGTCTAGACTGAGTGAGTGCTTTGCCCAATTGATGTTCGGATTGTGTTTCCTTAGCCAATCCGTTCCTAGTAACATGTCGTGATTCCCGGTGTTTGTCACGAAAAATTGGAGGTGTTCCGTATGTCGCGGACCCATGTTCATCTGTAGTTTCGCAATATAGTGGATTGCGCCTTGGGAGTTGATTGTGCCATCAACGTTTCTTGGATATACCGGGGACGTAAGCTTGTAAAGCGGTAACTTGTGTTTGACAACAAAGGCTGAGTTGCAGAAGAGTCCTTCAGCGCCACTGTCGAGGAGTGCGCGAGCATCGATTTGCTTCCCCTTACATACGATTCGGACTGGAATGCGAATAGAAGGTACGCGTGTATTCCGAATCGTACGTACATTTACAAGGGGTTTAACAGAAACCGTCTGACCCAAAGCGACGGTATTGATGGTACAGTATTGGGGAAGTGGGACATCTCTCACTGACGATGCGACAGGAGAGGAATCTAAAAAGACGAAGAGTCGATATCCATATTGACTATATCAGAGGTTTGCATAGATGCGACTTGGAGTCCAGACATTGACTCCGCCAGGTCGCCTTGGGGTACTTGATTTTCATTGGCGGTCTCTAAGTTACGGACCGGAGGATTAGGACAACGATTCGGCGGCTTGGTGCACTGAGCCGCGAAATGTCCTTCTTCGTTGCAGTACAAGCAACGATTGTTTTTAAGGCAGCTTGCTCTTTCTTCAGGAGTGAGGCGTCCACGTCCTCTGCGGTTGGTGCCGCGTCTGCGGCCTCGGCCTCTAGTAGTGTTTGCCGCGATCTCCGTGGTGGCTCCGTCAGGACCAATAGATAATTCGTGGATTCCTGTACCTCGGCCCCGCCGAGGGAAGGATCCTCTACGTTGTGATGCCCCTCCAAAGACTTGGAAGTTCTTGTCGATTTCACGTGCTTTGTCTACCAAATCAGCAAGGGTCTGGGGCTGTGGGGTGACATTGAGGAGTTTCTGGTTTAATCCAAAGTTCAGGTTTTTCCTGAAGGCGTACATCTTGGATTCTTCATCTACGTTGGCGTCTGCTGCGGCAGTGCTCCAATCTTGGTACCATTCATTAAAGGTACGATTTCCCATGGCAGTTCCATGCATTTTGGCAATAGCTTCCACCTTGATTTGTGGAGGGATGAACTGCGCTTTAAAAGCATCTCTGAATGCGTTCCAAGTTCCCCATGTTCTAGGATTGGCTTTTATAGCTGCTTCCATGCATTTAGCGGCCCAATCCCCTGCACGAGTTCCGATTTTAAAGTAGCCAAGGGCTGATGCTACTCTTTTGCCTTCATTGGGGAACGCGTTTTCGTTCATTGCATAGTAATTGTGTAAGGCATGCCAAAAGGATTGTGCCTTCGGTGCGGAACCGTCGAAAGGTTCTGGGGGAGTCCCAATTGGACGTGGTAAGGCTGCGGCCTGCTGTTGGCCTGGTGGTTGTGCCATTGGTGGTGGTGTGGGTGGATGACCTGGTGGTGGCTGTGGTGCTGGTACGAAGACCAGTGTAGGTGGTCGAACTGGTGGTGTTGGTGAAGGAGCCTTTGGTGGTTGACTGGGTGGTGGTGCTTGTGAAGAACTGGCAACTGCAGGTGCTGCAGGTGGTACATGTGTGGCGGAACTAAGAGCAGTGGGTTGGAAAACTGTGGAGGATGAAGTAGCTCTTGTGTGCACTGTCGCTGGTTGTTTTCCCTTCGCTTTGGATACCGGCGGTGTCGCGGTCTGGGTAAATCCCTGGGGAGGTGATTTGGAACGAGGAGGAAACAGACTTGTTTCTCTGGTAAATACACGCGCTGGGGATGGTGCGCGACTCGAGGATTGTCGTAATTGTTGTAATTTCTCAGTGGCAGCTGCGACTGTGGACTGGGTCTGTGAGAGTAGTCCTTCGACTCTAGCAGTGTCTTCGTCTTCTTCGATAGGAGTGTAAGCAGCGGACAAGTGAGTTTCTTTATCCCAGTTAGGAATGAAGTTGTTAAGGTATGTCCAATACCCGTTCTTCGAGTTCCACTTGACAGCTTTGTTGTCAAATAGGGCAGTTCCTTTGTGGTAGTTGACTTCGCTTAGTCTGTCTAGATGTCGGTAGGTTTTGATAATTTCTTCGAGTGTAACTCTGGTTTGGTTGGAATCTCATCTCCACGATCTTCCTAACCTGTAACTCCAAAGGACTTCGTTTTCCCAGAGAGCAAAGATAACTCGATCGGCCTGGTAAAGGGTGATGAACCAGTCGGTAAAGGCTGCGTAAACGTGTGCTAAATTGTCTTGAGTTGGTGTAAATCGCTGAGGGTAATTCTTCTTTAGATTTTCCCAATCTTCGTTCATATATAGTTGAGTTTGTAGCCGTTATTGTCCCAGTTGAAACGGACTGAGTAGGCGGCTCGGAGGTGAATGTGGTTTATGTCGTAAGGATCTTGTACAATTATGCGATATTCTTCGCGTACATCGTCTTCAGTGATGACAACTCGGTATTTCCAAACAAGTCCTTGTAGTATCCCGGGCGTTGGACAGAGTTGTAATAGCTCTGAGAGTCGGTGATTTATTTCTACTCGTGGGTGACGTCCGTGGAGGAAATTGCAATGGTTTAAGAAGGACCGGCCTTCGGCTCTGGTACGAGTGGGGATCTGTAGTGCTAGGTAAGTTTGCTCTGGGAGGGAGACTTGTGAGACGCGATTGTGAGTTTCCGGTGTGTCGGAACTAGTGGGGGTGTAGGTATTTATTAGTGGCAAGGGCGCTGGTATCGGTGCCGGAGGTGGGTTGTTCAAGGAAGGGAAGATGGGCTCGTCGTCCGGTTCTGCAAATGGTAACTGGATTTGGGGGATCCGGGATGTAACCGGTGGGGATGGTCCTTGATTATTAGGACGTCTGAGCAGGAATGGGTTGTTTCTGCGATCCACTACTGGGACGGCTGGTGCTGATTGTTCTCTGGTGTTGTTTCTATTGGAACGTCTTCCTCTGCATGTAGATCTGTGGGAGGAGGATGCCAGTTTGATAGTGTTTCAACGTCCACCTGTAGTGCTTGTAGTCGCCTTTCAGCGCTTAGGCGTATTGTTCTAAGGAGGGCTTCTTCTAGAAAATGAAGCCTAGATCCAATGATGAAAATGAGGGGGTATAGAATCAGGACTAGGACCAAAGTGGCAATATCCAGTTTTATCCTATTCTGTTGTAATGTAGTCCTGGAATTGGCTCCTTATGATCCCTAGGGTGCCAAAGTTCAATATACGGTGGGGTGGGAGGAGTGTCTGGGTGATAAAGTATACAATGGCAAAGATCTATGCCGCAACCACAAAAATCAAGGGATGGGGGAGTAAGAGCTCTAGCGTCTAGGTATTCTTGGGTAGAGGATTGGGGTGAAGAAGCCGGTAGATCTGAGATAAGGTCCTCTAGTTCCGCGATAACCGCTTCAGTGTCTTCTACTTCAGTACTATCCACCGAGTTCCAGTAGTCCGAATCGATTTCGAAGTCGTCGCGTATCAAGAGGATACTGTCGAGGAAGCGTGCGTATTCTTCTTCGCGACCCCAAGCGTTGGGTACGGTGATTGGGTAGTAGAAGGCGACGGGATCAACGAGGGCTACTTCAGAGTTTAGTCTAGTAACACTCCAAAGTTGGTCTGACCACTTATAAGTATATTCTTTTCCCAAAGTGCCAATGAGTTCGGCGCCCAATTGGGTGGTCTGTAAACGGATCTCGTTGAAATCGATCTTAATTTCAGTTTCCGAGAGGTGAAAGCTAGAAAGAAATCGAATTCGATTTCCTTGAAGGAGGGCTTGTGTGATTTCCTGGGTTTTGGCTGGGACGTAATAGTGCCAAAAGAAAGTTTCGTCGGAGGAAATGGTGAGGGAATTGACTAAAGTTTGGTTGATGGTTTGGGTGGGAAAGACGGCCCAATAAAGGCGAGTTTCTCTAGCAAGGTTTACTAGAGTGGGAAGATTGAAGTCGACGAGATTATAGAACCTAGTGGGAGCAAGGGCTCGACCAAAAGGCAAGAAGTCGAGAAGGGCTTTAGTGATGAAATTGATTTCACTCCAATGAGTGACGTGGACTTGGTCTCTGAGATCTGCAAGACGAGATATTCCAGCAAAAGTTCTCTCTTCACTTATTTGCGACACTTAATTTGTTTAAAGATTTGATAAGAATTTCTTTATTTGAGCAACTTGAAAAAGAAAGTCTTACTAAAAAAGGTTTTCAAAGAGGAAGCTCCGTAGGCAGAGGCAAAAGGTAAGGAAGAGGGTCAAAGGGGGTCTGCGGCAATGGGCAAAAGGCAAAAAGCTTCGGCTTGAAACGAAGAATGTCCTCAAATCGGCACTGGCGGTTAATAACAAAGGTGCCTTCCGAAGTGAAGTGAAGATGTCCGGCTACAGTAATAAGACGACCGTCAAGAAGGTCGTAGCAAACAAGGGGTACAAGTACACCCTCAAAATACTGGAGCCAGGAAGAGGGAAATTGTCCAAAAATGTTCTTGATGGAGTCCACGAAAGAAGTCTCCAAGTAACCGAAGGGAAAAATGGACGAGGGGTGAAGTCCGACACGAGCACAGAGGGTAATGGAAGGTAAAAAGTCCACGGCAGCGATGCATACATCGTGAAAGGTTAAAGCACGAAAGGGCGAAACAAAATAATTGGGTGAATTTTCTAAGTCTTCGGCCCAGGGAATGGTAGCAAGGAAATCTGGAGCTAAAAACTCAGCTTGTGGGTACCAGATTTTATCTCCGCGTTCATAGACGACCCGGAACAGATGCAGGTGATGACGTGTCGCAGCCAAGCACGGAGGCGGCGCGAAAAGGTTGGGGAAAAGCTCCGGCTCGGGAAGCGGGAGTACGGAGGCGGCGGCGACAGTGGGCGAGGGACTTCGGACGATGTATTCTGGCGACGGAACACAGGATGGTGGGGCTGGGGATGGGACGCGGTGGACGGGGGCTTCGACAACGGGTAGTGGGAGCTGGAACTCCGGGACATCGAAGTCGGGATCGTCTGGGGGGTACTGGAGTACTGGCGATACGTGAGCCTTGTGATAAATGGGCTCTTCGGGGGCAACGTGGTGGGGCGACAGGGGGATAACGGGGCTAGTCTGGTCTCGAAAGGTGAGCTCAGAAGTGGGGCGAGTAAGTCTGGACGCTACCTCTTCCTCCTTAACACGAACTAACTCGCGCACGCAAACAGCGGCGAGGGTATCGAGGAAGGTGGCGGACGATGGAGAGCGACACGGAGGGGGCGAGAGGAGTGGGATTGACTCCAAAGAGTCGATGGAGGGCGGCGGCGGCGAAAGTGGACGAGACCTGACAAAGGCGGATGGTCCCGAGGGGCTCGCTACTGGGAGCGAGGTCGATGCGGTAGTCGCAGCTTGAAATAAAAGTGGACCACCGAATGCAGAGGACGGCGGTGAGGCGGTATACGCCTGGGGGGCAGCGGTGAAGGGTGACAGCGGAGGCGAGGGGGCGAAGGCTGACTGGGTGGAGACGGCAGGCGAGTAACCAAGGGCCCACTGGAGGGAGTTGGGCGGCAAGTAGGCAGGGTTCCAGGAGGCAGCTTCCTGGAGGGCAGCGTCGGATTCTAGAAGGTTATATGTATACGCGTTGTCGAGTTGATCCCACACATTGTCGGGGAGCGGGAGGCGGTCGTCGAGGAAGTAGTCGTCTTGGAGAAAAGGGTCGACGTTGAGCAGGGGGTTCTTGAAGGAGGTGAAGTAAGGGGAGGACACTTGGCGTTGTCCGAGACGGTCAGCTCCAATATTAGGAGACTATTCTAATGTCGTGAACTTACTACTTGTTGAGCAGTAGAGAGTTGAGCGACTTGGGCTTGGAGTTGAAGGTGACCATACCAAAGGCAGAGGAGGGAACAGTGAGCAAGGAGGAGGGACAAGATAATCTGGAGGGAGAGCTCCAGAGTGAAGATGGGGGGAAGACAAGAGAATAGTCTGGGGACTATTCGCTACAATTCACAGGTCTTATATACTAATACAGGGTGGTCCGTGCGCTACTTAAGGGTAGGTCAATCAACGGACTGCAGGTACGAATCTATCCATATATGGTACAAGGTGATCAGTCAGCTGTATGTCGGAGTCTTAATAGTACATGACTCATCCTGCTGCACAATGGTGTGATTACTGCGCAATGCAGCGCAGCTGAGTAAGGCCCTTCTGATTGGGCTGGGGATCTCGGGGTTGACTTGGTCATGCCGCCTGTCTTCCAGACGTTGGCTACCGGGCGGACCGCTTTCCTGAAGCGGGCCGGTCGTGCCATGAGGACCGTGTGTCCGATAGGGGCGCATGACTGGACTTGGGCACGTGACACGTCACGTGATCTCAAAAGTGCGGAGGGGTCACGTGACCGGTCACGTGGTATGGTCACGTGAGATTTCCCAGGATCACGTGACCCCAGGTTCATCTTCAACGCTTGACTATAACTTGGCTTTAGGGGTGGGACTTGTGGACTTAGAGGTATCGCTAGCGATCCCCTCTTTAGCTTGGGTGTCACAGGAGGCGAAGGCATCACGGGTGCTTGCGCACGTGCTTGTGCGGTAGTCACGATCGCGGCCGAGGGCCGCGGTCGCGACAGGAATTCCTGTAGAATCTCCACAAGCTTTGTTCCATGTGAGATGGCTAGTGAAGTAGAGACCATAGTTCATCCAATAGTCGGTCCTAGGTATTTCTCATTATGTGCAGTAATGAGTTCAATTGTGTCCGTGTTTCCAATTGAGAGCTCAAAGTCATCATCAACTTGTGTTTCCCATTCTAGAGTTGGCAGTAGAGTGGCCATGAGAGGCGAAGGACTAGAATTGTTGTCCTCATAGCATTGTAGTGGGCAATAATTTAGACTGAGCACATTCTTGGCCCAGTCAATGTTAGGATTGTGTTTCTTTAACCAATCCATCCCAAGGAGCATATCATGGGCTCCCATGTTGGTTACGAAGAATCATACTTGTTCTAAGTGTCTTGGGCCCATCTTCATCTGTAGTTGCATAGTATAATTAATGGCACCTTGGTTGTTAATTGTTCCATCAACATTTCAAGGATAGACGGGAGCTTATAGTTTCCAAAGAGGTAGCTTGTGTTTGATGGCAAAGGTGGCATTGTAGAACAATCCTTCTGCACCACTATCGAGAAGAGCTTGAGCATCGATTTGTTTTCCCTTAGACATGATTCAGACTGGGATGCGAATAGAAGGTACATATGTATTCCGAATCATGTTGACATTTACAAAGGACACTGTCTGACCCAAAGCAACGGTATTAATGTTACAAGTAGAGGGAATTGGTATATCTCTCACTGACGATGCAACAGGAGAGGGCTTCAAAAAGGAGTTGGTACAGTATCAACATCCATGTCAATGATGTCAGAGGTTTGCATAGAATTGACCTGGAGATTTGACATATTCTCCACAAGGTTGTCTTGGGGTACTTGATTTTCATTGATGGTCTCTAGCTGATGGACCTGCACATTGAAGTTGCATTTAGGTGCCTCTAGACATGCGGCAGCTCTATGTCCAGGCTTTGAACAGTAAAGGCACAGGCCTTCTTTAATGCGGCGAGTGCATTCTTCGGGAGTGAGACATCCACATCCTCTGCAGTTAGAACCACATCTGTGGCCTCAGCCTCAAGTGTTATTTGCTGCAATGTCGATGGTAGTTCCATCAGGACCAATAGATAGTTCTTGGATTGATGCACCTTGGCCACGCTGAGAGAATGAGCCCCTAAAAGGGTGCTGTTGTCCTCCTCCAAAGACTTGCCAATTTCTGTTGATTTTGCGAACTTTGTCCACTAGGTTGGCAAGAGTGTCGGGCTGAGGAGTGATATTGAGGAGCTTTGCATTTAATCCTGTGTTCAGGTTCTTCCTGAAAGCGAACATTTTGGATGCTTTGTCCATGTCCACATTTGCCACATGTGTGCTCCATTCTTGGTACCAATCGTTGAAGGGTCTGTTTCCCATTGCAGTTCTGTGCATCCTACTAATAGCTTCTACCTTGAGTTGTAGAGGGATAAATTGTGCTTTGAAGGCGTCTCTAAATTGTTCCCAGGTTCTCCAGGTTCTAGGGTTGGCTGAGAGAGCTGCTTCCATATGTTTGGCAGCCCATTCTCCAGCACAAGTTCCGATTTTGAAGTAGCCAAGGGCTGATGCTACTCATTTGTTGATGGTGGTGAATGCATCTTCATTCATCGCATAGTAATTGTTTAAGGCATGCCAAAAGGATTGTGCCTTTGATGCTGAACCTTCATAGGGTTCTGGTGGTGTCCCAATTGGATGTGGTGGGGCATTAGCCTGCTGTTGTCCCTGTTGTGCCATGGGTGGTGGAGTAGGTGGGTTTCCACCTGGTGGTGGTTGCAGTGCTGGTATGAAGACCGGTGTAGGTGGTCAAGCTGGTGGTGGTGTAGGAACCTTTGGTGGTTGACTAGGTGCCAGTGCTCGTGAAGAACTGGCAGATGTGGGTGTGGCACATGGAGCGTGTATAGAGGAACTAGTGGCTGTGGTTCTAGGAACTGTGGAGGATGAAGTAGCTCTTGTGCCCCATGTGATCAGTTGTTTTCCTTTGGATGCCAGGGGTGTGGCCATCTGGGTAATTTCCTGGATAGGAGATTTGGTTCGAGTAGGAAATGGACTCGCTTCTCGAATGGGTGCAGGGGAATTGGTGCGACTAGGTTCTCAAAGCTCTTGTAATTATTCTGCTGCTGCTATGATCATCGACTCAGTTTTCTCAAGTAGTGCGGTGACTTTGGCAGTATTGGTGTCTTCATCCGAGTCTGGATCTAGTGTATAATTGGCCAAAGGATGGGTAGATTTGCTAAAATTGACCAAATAGTTGTTAAGGTATTTCCAATAACCACTTTTGGACCACTTGACTGCCTTTCCATCAAAAAGGGCAGTTCCCTTATGGGGGTTGAGTTCACTGAGTTGTTCTAGGTATGGGTAGGAAAGAAAGAATTCTTTCCCTTCGATGATCTTATTGGTGTAATTGGATCTCCACAGTTGTCCTAGTTGGCTGTAAAGGATTTGTTGGTTCCACCAGGCAAAGATGATCTGCTTGGTTTCATATAAGGTGATGAACCAGTTGTTAAAACAGGCATAGATGTGGTTGTAATCTTCAGGAGTAGGTTGAATTCTAGTTGGGTAATCTGCTTTTAGATCTTCCCAATCGTTGCTCATATATAAGTGAGTTGGTAGCTGGTATTATCCCAGTTAAAGCGAACTGAGTAGGCGGCTCACAGTAGAACATGCCTCGGGTCGTGGCGGTCTTGTATGACGATGCGGTATTCCTTGCATACATCATCTGGGGTAATTACAACTTTGTATTTCCAAGCAAGTCCTTGAAATATTCCTGGCATTGGACAGATCCATAAAAGATTGTTGAGGCCTGAATTATATCTACTTGTGGGTGATGTCTGAGTAAGAAGCTACAGTGGTTTAGGAAAGCTCAGCTTTTGGCTTGGGTATAGGTTGGGATTTGTAATGTGATGTAGGTCTGTTCTGGAAGGGAGACTTGTGTGCCGCAGTTCTGGTGTTCTGGTGTTCTGGAGCTGGACCAGCTAAATGTGTTCAATAGTGGGGAGGCTGCTAGTATTACTGCGGGCACCGGAGGTGGGTCGTTTAAGGAAGGATAGACAAATTCGTCATCTGGTTCTGTGAATGGCAATTGGATCTGCAGAATCCGGGAAGTAACCGGTGGAGAGGGTTCTTGGTTTCTCAGGCATCTAGTTAAAAATGGGTTCCACTGTGAGGGTACTGGTACAGTGGGTGCCAAAGTTTCTCTCTGGCGATTGCGATTGGAGCGGCAGCCTCTGCGAGTATGTGGCTGCAATAACTCGGCCAGTTTGGTCATCAAAGTAGATACTGTATATTTGTAAGAATTCAGGTAATCCTCTCTTAGTGTTTCTAGAGTGTTGTTGAATTTGTACCAAAGAAGGGCAACAAATAAATATAAAATTAGGACCAAGATGAGTAGGTAATCCAGGGTGATAGATTTATCCAATTCGATCGTAATGTAGCCCTGGCACTGGTGCGGGGTAGTATCATGGGCTCCAAAGTTCTATATATAGAGGCGTGGGAGGAGTTTCTGGGCGATAGAGGTTACAGTAGCAAACATCTATCCCACAACTGCAATGATCAGCTGGTGGTGGAGTATAGGGTAGAGTAAGTGTGTGAGCAGCAAGGAATTCTCCAGTATCCGGGGTGTTGGCACATGTGGATCCTACTAGATCGCTGGCGATTTCTGTGCTGTTGATGGAGTTCCAATAACTGTTGTTGACTCCAAGGTGGTTGGGTTGTATAAGGATAATACCAAGTCTTCTTTGATATTCGGGTTCACATCCCTGGGCATTGGGTAGAGTGATAGGGTAGAAGAATTCAGTGGGGTTCACTAAAGTTTGTTTGGTGTTGATGTTGGTAACGTGCCAACCAGTTTCTTCCCACTGGTAGATGTATTCCTTTCTGAGGGCTCCAATGAGTTTGGTTCCTTGATCAGTGATCTGGATCCTGACTTCCTGAAACTTGATGCGGATTTCGGTTTCTGACAGGTGAAAGTGGGATAGAAATCTAACTCTATTCCCTTGGAGTATGGCCTGAGTGATTTCCTGGGTTTTGGCTGGGATGTAATAATGCCAAAAGAAGGTTTCGTTGTAGGAAAGGGTAATTTCCAAGACTATAGTTTGGTTAGCAATGCGTGTGGGATGAATTTCCCAATAGGTGCACATTTGCCGACAGCGATTGATGAGTACAGGGAGCTAGTAGTCCACGTATTTGTAAAACTTAGTGGGTCCAAGAGTGTAGCTGAAAGGGAGGAAGTCGAGGAGTGCCTGAGTGATGAAATGGATTTCACTCCAGTAGGTAAGTTGGACTTGTTCTTTTAAGTCCGCTAGGTGGACAATATTAAGGCATAAAAGCCTTTCTTCTAGTTGTGAAACAAGACTTTGGGGCACTTGTAAAAGTTAAAACCCTTCTTTATTGGACTTGGAAACCCTTATAAAAACTTACTAGTAATTACAAGGGTAGTTCTGCAGAAGGAGGTGAAAGGAAGAGGAAGGGGTTAACAGGGGTATGTTGTCTAAAGCAAAAGTGAGCCAGGTAAGGCTTGTCCTGTATAACATCTTCAGTATGCGTATGTCTGTTAACCACAAAAAGTCCTTGGTTGTTGAAGTGAAGGTGACCGGCAATAGTAATGATATGACTGTCAAGAAGGTCGTAGGAAAGAAGGGGAACTAAGACGTTTTCAAAATAAGGGAGGAACACCAAAGGAAATTGTCCAAACAAAAGTTTTAGCGAGTTGATGAATGAGGTTTCAAGATAACCCCAAGGAAAATGAAGAGAAGGAGGGTGTAGTCCGATCTTGGCACAAATGGTAACTAAGGGAAGGATATCTATAGCACTAATACAGATATCATGGTAAGAAAGAGCACGGAACGGAGTGACAAAGTAAGCTGGGGAAAAGTCGAGATCCTGCACATGAGAGATCAGTCCAAGGTAATTGGGTCCTAAAAACTTGACTTGTGGACACCAGATTTTTTCTTCTCACTCGTAGACAACTTGGTAGAGATGCAGGTGATGGTTGACTGCAGTAGTACACAGAGGCGGTGTAAAAAGGTGTGGGAAGTCGTGGACATCGGGAAGCGGCTGTATGGTGGCAGCGGGGACAACAGGCGAAGGACTATGGATGACGTAGTCGGGTGAGGCAGCATGGGAGGGAGCAGGTGATGGAACGGTAGCAATGGCGGCTTGTACAATTGGCAAGGGAAGATGGAGCTCCTCAATGTCTTGATTGGCCTCGATTGGCAGGTACTGGAGTTGTGGCGACGAGGGGCAGTTGCCCATGGCAGAGTTGGGGGTCCCATAGTTGGCAGCAGCATTAATACGGTCAAGTTCTTGACCGGCAACGAGGACAAGGGCATCGAGGAAGGTGTTGGGTGAAGGAAGGGGGATGTCAAGGTTGGCAGCAGTGAGGTTGTAGTCATAGACACCATTGAGGGTGTCCCACGTGTTATACTCGTTGGTGTGCAGCTGTTGAAAGATCAGCACCGGGCCAGCTACTGGTGATGATATGGACAAAGGGTACGAGGTTTGACTTGCAGCGGGACTACCAACAGCAGAGGTTGGCACAGGGGCGGTATAGGCCTGGGGGGCAGCAGCAATGGGTGACAGTGGAGGTGAAGGGGTGAAGGCCGACTGGATGGAGACAGCGGAGGATGCTGGGGACCAGGTGACAGCGTCCTAGAGGGCAGTATTGGACTGGGTGGCATTGTACTTGTACGCACTGTCTAGTATGTCCCAAGTGTTGTCAGGAAGAGGGTTGCTGTCGTCATAGAAGTAGGGGGCAATCCAATCAAAAGGAATGTCAGCATTTGAGTGAGTGGGGAAGGACACTTAGTGGGTGTCCAAGACAGTCAGCTCCATCCTTCTTTCTCTTCTACCACCACCACTGGGTCTAGGGTTGTTGATTTATCACCCCTACCCTCCCTCATTGTCGACACTATGCTCTCTCGTGACCCCTCTGTCTTCGACCTCCTCAATTATCTCCATGCTTGCTGGTTCCTTGATAGGGACTGGCTTATTTCGTCGGTCACGTCTGCTCAAAAGGATGACACTGGCTTCATTGTCTGGGTTGAGCTCAAGCCCAAGGCCCACTTGCACCTTGTGCAGTCGGCTTTCGAGCTTATCCCCTCCACCCCCCTCATCCCTGCTGCCAAGGTCAAGTGGGTGATGTACGTTTTCATTCTTGAGTCACTCAACGGTATCTGTCAGTCGATGGCTACCTTCTTTACCCCCCCTCCCCCTGCGAGGAGGCCGCGTAAGCGCACTCATAAGCCCCGGGATCCCGGTCTGGACCAGCCTGCCCTTGGGGTGTAGGCAGTTGACGCCATGGCGCTTGATGGTCTGGACCACCCCGTGTCCCCTACCCTTTCTGCCCCGTGCCCCGATTGTGCCTGTGGGTCTGGCCCCTCGTCGCCTGTCAATGTTCTCACTGTTCGCTCTGAGGACCCTCCTTCGGGAGGAGCATCAGCTAGTGGTGGTTCAGTGTCTGGGCCCTCCTGGGTAGGGTTGCTGGCCTCGGCATGGGGCCTGGACTCTGTGGGCTCTCCCCCTCCCCTCCACCTCTCCACCCTGCTGCCTGGCCCCTTCCAGTCCTTCGAGGTTTCTGGAAAGTTGATTGGTTGCTTTCCTGCAACCCCTCCTGTGGCCCCCTTCCTCTTCCCCTCCCCCGGCTGATGGGCCTCCTGTGCCCACTTTCCCTCCTCCTACGGTTGGTACTGGCCTGAAGTGCCTGGCCCCCGATTGGCAGGCCTGGGTCAAGGCCCGGCGTCTGGCCTCCCATGGGGGGATTCCCTCAGTCTAGCAGGCAGACATCAATGCGGCGTCCCTCGCCCTTGCCTCTGCCCCCCCCTCTCCTCCCTCCGGCGGTGCCCCCCCCAGCCTAGTGTGGCCAGGCTGCTCAGAGCGCTGTGTGCCGCACCCTCATGTGTGCAGCCGAGCACCTATGGGCATCCTCCTCATTGCTGCAGCAGCTAATACCCCCCCACAAGGCTCGTGCTCCCTCTCATGATCCATAGTCTAGTCCCATTCACTGCCCATCTTTTCTGACCCTCCTTTGTTGACACTGCAGGTTACATCCCGCAACTCCGCCGGCTGGCAGTGTCCCCTTCTTTTCGCAGCCTAGGCAAGAGATGTGGCCTGGTCACCCCCGCTGCCTGGTTTGGGTGACGTCGTACCAGACCTCTTCCCTCCCTCTGCTGGTTAGGCAGTGTCATGGTAAGCTTGCTAATGCCCCTGTGCTCAGTATGCAATACGGGGCTCCCTCTTTTGGGTTGGTTCAGTGGCAGGTACCCCCAGTGAGCTCATGTGTCGCTTATGTTCTGTCACCCTTGTCCTGGGCTGCCTTACATACGAGTGGTCCATAGTTGGTAGATGTCGCAATCGCGGCCTTCGGCCGCGTTCGTGACCTCCACGCACACTCCTGGATCACATGACCTTAAGAGGGGA
>QFFA01001799.1:0-21773 GCA_003316565.1 Russula foetens
TGATAAACAAATTGCTTTCAGGCACCATACGCCCCCGCCCATACTACCCCATGTTTCGATGTGAGTTAGCATGAGAGCGATGATGTGTGTCCGTTTGGCAGAGCGACGGTATATAGATTGAAGAAGCTTGTCGTGACGACGGTACATTTATACATCCACATCGAGGGCAAGAAGAGAGAAGAGGGGGAAGGAGGAGATATACAAATGTAATAGCACAGCTGATAAAGGCAAGCATAAATGGCAGGCTGGAGGGCGCGTAGGTGATCCGTGAGGTTCCTGTCATGGTCCTCCTCACTGATCGCGGGGGCAGGTCTGGCACCTCCTCAGCCACGAGATCGTGCTGCAGCTTGATGTTCGCCTCCTCCGCCATCTACTGCATCGATGCATCGATCTGGTTTTACGGTCAGAATCAAGTTAAGATACTACACCTGGCTCGGGGTATCACCCAAGCGCAAGCCAAGAATGGGAGTACTGATACATGACGGGAGCCAACAACCTCCGTTCCAAAGAAGAGTCTGAGAGATGGTATTCACAAAAGTCCATCCATACCATCAACCCTTATCTATGATAAGACTTAGTCTTGACTGAAAAGAAAAATCAATAACAAACCCACAGTGACCATCTAGATCATTTTCCCATGCCTAACTGCTATTGAGATGGGCCAGAAGTCTCAGGCAGATGACCAGCTTCAGGTAGCGGACTATACTTAGGTAAATCAAGGTCATCAGGTGTGTCGAAAAGTCCAATTTCTGTAAGGGGCGTTGAAGGACGAGGAGAAACAGTCAGTGGAGGGTCCAGGGAAAGAGTGGCGGTTGTCATATCCCTGGTGGATCGCAATGCTGTGCCATGGCTTGGTGTAGAAGGAGAGCTAGAGTCGACCATAGACGAGATGGCGGTGGGATCTGTGGTTCCTTGTATTGGGTCGGTGGGAGTGTCGTCAGAGATTTGAACGTTTCCGAGATAATGCGATGGAGCGAAAGGGGTAACGTTATCGAGTATCCCATCATATTCAGGTGAGGCGACGGATGGAGTGATGTCGTAGCGATGGAGAGCAAGGGCTGTATTTGATGTAGTGTCACGATCAACCTTGTTCAAGTTGGATGCAGAGTCTGTGCGGTGGCTGGGGCTGAACAACCGATGCTGATCGGACAGGGTAGAATCTTGATGTAAAGCGACATAGATAGGGTAAATCTCTTCAAGGATATTCGAAAGAATGCGGTGATCTGTGTCACGTCTTTGCCGAACAATTTCGTTCCACAGGCTACAAAAGTCATTTTGTAGTCCAGGTAGAGTATTTTGAACATCGAGGTGTGATCCTAGCCGCCTGTATATGAACGATAGAGGGAACGTGTCCCACATGGTCCTGGGAAAGTTGAAAACGAACTGACGAGTAAAGTGGAGCAGGTTAGCAAGTAACATGCTGTCCCCATGATTGAGATAGCCCCGAAGGACGTGTTCCGATATGCCCAAGTGATGCATGGTGAGTGAAAACAAACGCTCATTGCGTGGCGTTACGTTTGCGATGATACAGGCAATAATGCCTTGCGCAAACAAAGCATTTTTTTGGTCGACGTTATTGCTCCAGCTTATAAGAGAGTGTCCCAATTCGACGGATTGAAACAACGCGGGCCGATCTTCAAAAAATTGAGAACAGATTCTATGAGCGGCATCGGAAAGGTGGGCCGCATCAATGGCGCTGACGCAGATTGCGAGCCGCCGTATCTTGATTGTTAAGGACACTAGGTTGGATGACCAAGTGCGCTCCAAAAAATGGTGCAAACCCGAGGCCACCGTCCAACTTCTCCTCAGGCTGTCGAGACTGTATTGAGGATTATCAACCGCCCTGGAGCTACAGAATGCAGGAATCCCAGCAAAAAAATGTTCTAGTTCGTCATCCTCGTACAAGGTCACGTATGTCCACATCAAGACGCGGCCATCAATTTCCGGTGGTGCTCTGAGAGCAGCTTCTTCGAGTCCCTTCTTCATACCCCGTGAAATCCGTCTGAGATAAGTCTTCCATGACCAGTTGACGCGGCGGCCGTACATTGAACGGCTGAGGTTCAACAAACCGGCGACCCACATGAAAATGCTGAGCACGGCAGACACTGTCCCAGTGCAAAGATACCATGCAGATGAAGAAAGCGGGGTATAGTATGGACTGTTTGGCAGAAACGTCGGCATGAATGTGATGCACGTGTACAGGGCTGCACAATAACCGATCCACGATATGGCCACGTTGAAGACCGTATGATTGATGTTGAAAAGGAACACAGCGAGGCCTGCGAAGAACAGGAAAATAGAGGCATGTAACACCGCAGGTAACGCTTCGACTGCCCAGGGAAGGCGAAATTTGTCGACGCCCTCCGCAAAGAACGCCCGGATCCGTGCTCGTTTATGTGGACTGTATCGTGTCTGGGTGACCTCCGTGTATTGACGCGCCCATTGCTGCAGTAACATTGCCAAAAGTGCGCATGTGATATTGATGACTAAGCTGAGAAACCAGAGTGAGTTGACCCATATGGCAGAGTTTGGTGGAGTGAATGGGATGGACGGATTAGGAAGTGTGGGGGGAATAAGGATCGGGGTGCCATTCGAATCGGCGAGGATTTGATAGATGTTTGCGAGGTAGAAGGCTGAGATGTCCTGGGAACTTGGCTTGAGGTCCTGCACGGATACCGCGACCAACACTGCGATGGTGATGGAGAATACACCAGTCTTCGACCTCGGGTGAGTGTGCGTAGAGGCACCACATGTAAAATGACGGCTCACAAATACCAGAATACCTTCTGAGTTTCTTTTCCAGTTCTCCATCATCTTCCTGTCCTCCTCTCCAGCCAATTTCAAGTACATCGAAAAGAGTGGCCCGGATCCATCGGCAAATCCTGATTCTCCCTGTGGTAAGGGATTTTGTCCTGGCTGAGGTGGGTGATCTGGACGTGCTGTCAGTGAAGCTAATGGGGCCTCCATGATAGCGTAGGGCAAGATTGGCACCTGTCCTGATCTCCATACCCGGTATTTCTGCCATCTGAATCCCCGCTTCGAGATCATGCTGGGACATTGTGGATTCGAATATCGTGCGGGTAGTGCGTAAGGAGATGACGTGGCCCCCAGTGATGCGAGGCGGCTGATAATCGATAAGCGCTGATAGTCGAGCACCAATGGGTGCTTTGGTAACTTCTGTCTTCCCACGACTTTTCGTGTATGCCTCCCCTGTCCTTTTTGAGCAAATATATCTCCTTTGCCCTTCTCCCCTCCTCTTCTTTATTCACCCTTATTTAGGGTGTCCCTGGCTTGATCACTAATCTCTATTGCCTCGCAGACTCGCTCTGTACATAGCAGTCACACTGGCCAGTCTATGCTGTCAGCCGCTACTACCCCTGCATATAGGCTTGAGCGCTTAAGCGCTTAAGCCCTAAGCAAGTCGTGACACTCAGCCCTTGATGGAGACTGAAGCCTAGACTTGGAATTTAGTGATTGATGCAGAGGGTTCGGCAGATTGGTTGGACCAAGTCAAGTGTGAGGCTTGATTGCGCTGTGTTAGAATACAGGGTCACTACAAGCCAAGGGGAGTCAGAACCAGTCATCGTACATAGGTGGTGTCGTAGGGAACCCTCGAAAGTCGTGGCCCGTGGCGAATGCCCCGTCCCCCAGTCTGGGGAGAAGTACACGCGCGGGTTTTGTTTAGATAAGCCGGGCGTGCATAACCAAGTGGGTAAAGAAACAGGGGCATAAAGAAAGAACGAACGGAACGGAACTCCTGGCAAGAAATGGTAACAAGGCTATCTGGATTCGGTGATCCAAGATAGCCATTATGAACATATTCATATTGTAGGAGGTGGGGTCCCCGTCAGGTACTTTCTACTTTGAGAACCCACGGATTTGCTTACTTGAAAGTTCGGGCAAGAGGGTGTAAGAGAAGTAGTATATTATACAGATACAGAAGTGAATCTTACCGGGCTCCCTCGAGAATTTTGCGTCCCATGTTATTCATCTTATCCTTGCGAACACAGGCATGGATCGACTGACAGTGATCGTTATATTTATTCTCGGCGGCCAAACGCAATTTATCGAGGGTGTCGTGAGCTCTGTCATCTATGCGACATTGGATCTGATGACGGGCACATCGTCGTATCAACAGCAAAAGTGATCAGGTGAAATAAGCTCGTACCGCCGTGAATAGAAGAGCTACAACTGGGATTGACGTCAATTTGTCATCTTGGTAAGCATCGTAGACACGATCCCTTTTCTTTCTCAGGTCAACATTGCTGCCTGGAACATCATCCCTGATCTGGAACCACAAGATATTGATGGCTTCTTGGGCCAGCCGATGTAAACATTTGGAGTGATCGTCCGTTAGAGGAGGGCATCGGCATTCCTTTAAGAATAAGTGGGTCACCGCACTGCAAATGGTAATGTAGGAGAACAATTACATATACAGCACACGGTTTGTCGGCACCAGGACCCGTGATATCGTTCCAATGTTCTACGGTGGTTCTAATCCTTGCGCCTAAATACATGAAGTACAACCGAGGGTCAAATACGACCTGAGAATCCACATGTAAGTTATAAAATCACTTCGATAGGGGGAATACTCGCCTGTTCGTAGATCTTGGGCAAATTTGCATCCATCAGAACGGAAGGCTTCATGGATGTTTTCTGTGTTTCCGAAAATATAGTCCGGAGGCATTCCATTTTTTTATCCTCATTTGGATAAGCATCCGTGAAGGTGAGACAGAACCGATAGCGAAGTCGCATCATCCGCATCTTTTCCACCGATTCGCCTGACGGATCATCGAATAATTGGTCGTCATATCCATCGTCTGGTCCCTTCAATGCTTCACCATCCAGCTTCTGTGATGAGTATTAGTGGGGTTTGCAACACGGAGAGTCACATGCGACAGCAACCTCGGCATATTCACGCGCAATAGTCGCGGCCCGCAGATAGCTCCGACGATTAAGAAATGTCTGCTCTTTCTGTAGCCGAAGCCACTTATTCCTTGCGCTATAGGGAGTGAGAGTTGGGGCATTCACAAACAACTGAAGGAAAACCTCACGTCAGGATTTTTTCTTCCATGCGTTTGCGGTCCTTAGGCCTGATATCGGCTTCACATTTAGAAGCAAAGTCAAGCGCAGTTAGTAGCGGGTCTATGGTAGCAGGCATGAAGGGGATCACAACAAAGGGCGGCGTGGTGATGCGGGAGCAAGAGGGTTCAAGGGAGCAGCATGTTTATTTTGATGGGCATGAACGTTGTACTCGGAATCAGCCGACCTGCCCGTTGCCATTCCGGTCCGGTCTGGTTCCGGTGTCAGGGCTGAGCGCTGAGCGCTGCTGATCGACAGGGGACGGCGTTCAGGCACCGATGGTCGGTCTAAGTGCAGCTGAAACGGTTTCCCATATGTTGTGATGCTTCATTTTGGTACTTCGTGAGTGCGTCTTCAATGAAATTTCGAAGGAATGGTAGGACCAGGTATCACGCTCATGACATCCTTGTATATTTCGAGCCGACGACGTTTGTCCGCGTCGGGAACGGAGTTAGAAGACAGGACGAACTGAGCGAGAGCCACCGGGCATATGTGGATGAGGGTTGCGAAGTGGACAGCGATGCCACGGCAGCAGATCATCATGAACAAATGAGAAACAAATAATCTGCATAGGGCGCAGACAGAAGGTTTCGAGAACCTACAGATGGGTGATATATTTGTAAAGCCAGGAAGAGGTTACGTATAAGACTTAGGGAAAGGTATTAAAGGACAAATGGAGAGAGGCACAAAGACACGGCATACCCGGGAGTCATACGGTGAATATACAAGAATCAGTAAGGGGAGAAAAGACAATAAGAAAGGAAGAGAAGAAATCGAAGGGCCGCCATGTGGTACTGGGGTATGTCAAAGTGACGTCAATCGAGGGTAAGAGAGGCCCATGAATCGAGTAACTTTTGAGCCATCGCGTGCAGGGGAATTTGACGGATGATGGAAAATATGCGTTGAAGACGGCGGCAAAGGATGGAGCAAGAAGGCGGTTTGACTCCGTGACGTGGGCCACTGGTGGGCAATCCGACATGACTAATCTGTCTGTTGGGCAGATAGTTCAGGTGCTCCCTTTTATGATATGGCCTCTGTGTTTTCAGGAACGGAAGTAGCTGTCACTGAAGTCACCAGAGGGATGTGCGCAGGAAGGCTAATTGGGGATGGTGATGGTGATCCTTGTGAACGAGGTAGGTATGACCTAAGGATGAAGATAGTACGGGACCGATGTTTATTTCCCAAATATGGGCTGGCTAATCGAGGGAGGTGTGCGAGAAGGGGGAGGGACGACGGAGGGGCCAGGGAGGGAAGAGGGTTCAATAAGATCAATAGACGAGCTTTAGCGATGACTCGGGTCGCTGCAAAGCGGATACGACGACGGCGGTCTCAGAATGGGGTCAACGTCTGGAGGAGGTTCATAGAAGGGTGCAGGAATGGAGGGAGAGGCTCCGGAGGGACCAGGGAGGGAAGACGGTGCGACAAGATCATGAGACGAGCATTGGCGATGACTGGGGGTGTTGCTCAACGAAGACGGCGAGGGCGGTCTCAGAATGATGGGAATATTAATGAGGTCAACGTCTGGAGTAGAATCGCTGGAGGCAGCCGGGGCAGCATCGGTGTCTGGGTGTAAAGCGGTGTAGAAACGGCGGATTCCACGGAGAGAAGTATCAACGTCGCCTTGAATTCCATCCTTGTTTGCTTCTAGAACGACTTGATCCCATAACGCATCGAAGTCGTGTTGCAATTCTGGAAGCGTGTGGAGTATGTCAAATTGGGGAAATGTCTCAAACATTTCCCAATTGGAAGGTTTCGTGCGAATCACTTGGCGAATCACATGAAGAAGGACGGCCAGCATTAGACTATCACCATGGTCGACAAGGTCCCAAAGGGTAGACTCCGGCAAGTCTAATTGACCTCTGGCGAACGCAAACCAACGGTCACCGCGATTTGGCCCGACCATCAGGATCCTAGCGACGCAGTATTGTGCGTATGGAGAACTGTATCTGCCATCCGGGTTGCTGAAACGACGGGCCAGGGTATGCCCAGTCTCTACGGACAGTGGAACTTGACCCAAGCGCTCGTCGATGATGTAATAAATGAGTTGTGAAACGTAAGGAGGACTGCGTACGACGCCCGTGACATCAATGCATTGGACGAGCCGACGAGCTTTGAGGCCTTCATTCACAGGATCGACCAATAAAGTACGGCCTAAAAATCCGCAGAATAACTCCCAGAATCTCTTGTGATGAACGAGGGTGGAGTCGATGTTAGGGGTGTCCACTAATTTTGAGTTAACGAAGCCAGGGATGGTCCCAAAAAATCGTTCCAGTATGTTTTCTTCGACCGAAGCACCTATTGTCCAGTTCAAGATCTGGAGGTCAATCTCCGGTGATTGCTTCATAGCAGTTTCCTCGTTGACTGTCCAAAGGTCCACTGGCCCCCAGCGGAGATAACGGTTCCTCAACCTGCGAAAGTGAAAATAGATGCGATAGCTATGGGTTCGCTGCGCGACGTTAACGACAAATCTAAGCAGATATCGTGCCATAAAGGTGTAAAATGACCAAGTTACTGAAGAAAGTGGTGTATAGCATGGGCTGTCGGGAAAAAAGATTGGCATTAGTGTAATGCATTGGTATATCGTCAAGAAAAGCCCGATGCACACAAGGACCGAGACGAAGACACTGTGATTGATGTTGAACAAAAAAATGACGAGGCCGGAAAAGAAGAGAAAAAGAGAGAGATGTAGCATGGCAGACAATGTTTCAACCATCAAGGAAACACGCATCTTGTCGACGCCGTTGGCAAAGAATGCACGCATTCGCGCCCGTTTCTCCAGAGGGCACCGTGCTGGTTGAGTGATTCCTACATATCGACGAGCCCATTGCCGTAACAAGGTCGCCAGGAGACCACAGGAAAGGCTGATGACCAAGCTCATAAACCAGAGTGAGTTGACCCAGATGGCATGTCCCGGAGGAGAGAATGTGGGTGGTATAGCGGCAGTGGAAAGGTTGGATGTACTTGGATCAGCGAGAACCTGATAAATGTTCGCGAGGTAGAATGCGGAAGTGTCCTGAGAATTTGACCTCAGGTCCTGGACGGACAGGATAAGTAGCACGGCAGCGACAACAGAAAGGAAACCGGTCTAGTGTCTCAATGTATAAATGTTAAACGAGGAGTGATCGTATTGGTACGCACAAATATGAGGATTCCCTCAGAATCCTTTTGCCAGTGCTTAACCATCTTATTGTCCTCTCCCTCTGCAATCTCCGAGTACATGGAGAAGAGGGGCCCAGAGCTATCATCGAACTCGTGATACCTATCAAATGTCTGAGATGGTTGACGCGATGCAGCTTGGAACTGGTCGTCGTGTACACCTAAACACATCTATCAGCGTGGATGCATAAACACAACGGCTAACGCATGTGTATACCTAGGTCGAGATGCCGACTAGGCCCTACGTCGAGATGCCGACTAGGCCCTACGTCGAGCGCTACATCAAATGTCTGAGATAGACCCAGGGATGGCCAAGCGACAGGTATCACATGCCTTCAATTTGGGACTGGGACATTGAAAAGATGCTGTGCGCTGCGCTATGGAACGTGTGTAGAACTTGACCTCGGAGGTCGGAGGCTAGTTGTCACAACTCCGCCCACTCTCCGCCCTCACTACTTAACTTATCACATCTTTTCACACGCCCCTCCCCATAAACCCATAAGCAGATTTCTATCACACGATGTCCCCAAGTTTCCCCCGTATGCAAGCGTCTCCTTGAACATCTCTTCTCAGCATATAAACAAACACCTCCGTCTTCAAGAGCGAGTCCTAAGCTTCCTCTTATGCAATCAGGATATTGCTAGCCTCGATTGCGAACGCGTCACCGTGACTGCAGCTTCACGAACTCGGCTTGGGTTGTAACTGAAGGACTTGCCTTCAACCTTGCCCCGCTCCTTGCTGTCTTCTAGCCTGCAATTGAGTGGATAGATTAGCTCTCGAATTCGCCACTGATCCGAAACCGCCCCGAACTCGGTACGCCACGACGACACGAGCGGCACAAGTAGTAGAGCCATGTGGACAATTGAAGGCACCTTATCCAAAAGCCGCAATCATGACTATCCCAGTAAGTACACTTTATTCCGATCACTTTGGCCGAGGCTCTGACCTTCTTCCGATTTTCTGCGGGATTACTACGATACTCTACCATTGGTGCACGGATATGTGCGATAGGCGCATCCACAGAAAAATGTAAACGCTCCAATGCCGAACGTTTCTCCGGTGTTCCCAGCGAGCAGGTTGCCTATTCCCACGCCAAGAAGGCCTACCAGGCATTTAGACACGCTCGAGCAATGTTCGAGGGCGCATGTCAATATTTATGTCACTGCTGGTCGAGAACAGTCATCATGCTGGAAAATGGGTACGAGGCCTTCTTTGTAGCTCAGCGCTCAGCGCATATTGAACTAACAGTCATGAGTTGAATTATCAGTCATTCTGGAAGTAGTCAGATCACGACTCGGACTGCCAGGGTGGAATAAACCTCCTCTGAGTTTCTTTACCATCGCTTCTCTTATCGCATCTATACTCCCTCTTGGGCC
This sequence comes from Russula foetens, assembly GCA_003316565.1. Lineage (NCBI taxonomy): Eukaryota > Fungi > Basidiomycota > Agaricomycetes > Russulales > Russulaceae > Russula > Russula foetens. Next base: position 9,615 of record QFFA01001799.1, read on the forward strand.
GACTTAAACTCGCGACACCCCCTTCCGCGGCGACCCTAGCTGTCAGCTACCATGTAAGTGCCCTTTGTTTCTCGACATGGCACAATCCTGCGTCACGTCCGAAGCTAGCTAAAAAGGATAAAGCAGGACACCTTTTATTCACAAGGCGGGACAGAGTGGCTAGATGGATTTCACAAATCGAGGGTCTCCGACAGCCACGATACGACTAGCTTGTAGTCGTCCCCTCTCCCGCCTTCACCCGACGCAAAGGCATCAATAAAATCCTCATGCACGCCTCCAGGCAGGACAAACACGGTCGTGTCCTGCACCTCCTCCGAGATCGCCGTAGCACACGCCTGAATCTGATCAAGGGGCATTTCGTGTTCTCCCACAGTAACGAGCACGCGCGTAAAAACGCGTTCGAGCCCGGTCCACCAGCCCCGAGGCGCCAAGACCGGCTCAACATAGTAGCGCAGCGCAGGCGTGATGCCCGGTCGAACGGCATCCGCCAGCAGCTGGTATGCAGACACGGGGATGCAGTCCCGCGCACTATTGCGGACATATGAGGGCGAGTCCGTGCTGAATTCGACACAGGGAGAGATGAGTAGCAGACCCCCGAATGGCTGGTTGGACTCGGAGGAGGACGGGCTGGCATCAGTGCCTCGTGGACAGGGTGTCGACGGTAATGGCAGTGATGGGTGCGGATGCAGGAGTAGGGACGCGAGCTGGAGCGCGATGTTTCCGCCTGCCGAGTCGCCCGCGATAATGATGTTGGATGGGGACATGCCTTTGTCCAGCAGGTGTTGGACAGCAACAGTCGCTTGGCGTAGCTGGGTCGGTATGGGGTATTCAGGTGCGAGGGCTACGGCCGAAAAATCAATGGGAGATTCATTAACTTCACGCTTGTCAGGAGAACGCACAGTAGCTGAGGAAGGCAGTTCCGAAGGCACCCTTGCAATCCTTTTGAAGGGACGCAAGCATCTCGAAGGTGGCCTCCCTAGCTGGAAGGACCAATCCACCGCCTAATGAGCCCATCGTCAATCATGTTCAGAACAACGTAATTGGAATCGGAGAGACAAATCGTGTGCGCACCATGGAAATACAGTATGACGTGGTCCGCCCTCCGCGGACCAATCCAGTGCAGTTTTGCACCCTCGGGAAGCTCGTCCGTGAGCACCTCCACATGGTTCTTGCGCGCCCAGGACGCATAGGCTTGTGCGCTCGTCACCCCGATCGCTGACTTGAGCTCCCAGGGAGTCCACGCCCGCGCCCGCATGAGGTATCGGGTCATTGCCATGCGCGCGGCGCGGCGCCATGAGCGACCTTCATTCTCGTGGAAAACCCCAAGCGCAATCGCAAAAGCTGTAGTCTTTATGAGAGGTCGCGAGGCGCAGGAGTGTATTCGTCTGGTACGTACGCAAAACCAGGATGTGTGGCGCGATCCGTAGCACTTGCCAGAGGGAAAGCGGAGGGAAGGTGTCTCGACGGTAATCATCTTCTGAAACCATGACGGTCTGCGAAATGGCAGTTGGTCGTATAGTTCACGGAATATAGCTTGTGTGTGGAAGTGAACCCGAGAGAGCCACATCGCAAACGTTCCACGGTGTTCCTCCTTTTTGTTTCTTTTTTTTGAATTGAGTGTATAGTATACTGCCGTACCAACGAAGTACAACTTGAAACAGTCGCCTAACTACCTAACGGCACCTTGATTCGTGAGTCCACGGCGAACGTCTTCTAGCGTTGCTGGGAAGTTGAGTTGAAGAACCAACTCTTGTGCCGCACTGCGGAGTTAGGAACGAGTTCCCGCGATGGGGCCCGGCTCTATCCACTTTTCACTGGCCTGGCTGATTTTCAAGATTCGCATGTATTTGCCATGCAAAGGAGGGAAAACCTAGGTTTATTGAGTCTCAATGTAGGATCATGAAAGTGAAACGAGTCGCAATATTAGCGCCCAACGGCATTGACCTTGTCTAGCTTAGTGTGGACCTGGACCTGAACTAAATGTAGCAACAACCACAGTTGGCTCAACCACAGGCTCCTAACCTAACCACCGTTGGGGGTGATGGCTGGTCATGACCGGTCATGTCTTATCCTGGTGGCAGTTGAGTGCGGCCAATCAGAACAGAGCCTCTTCGGGTCATGCCGAGTATGATTATGTCAACCATTTTGCGCAACAAGCCCAGCGTGGCAACAGGCTCCTATCCAGCCAACGGGGCAGGTTATGCCTGATCCTAGTACAATACTCTTGGTTTACTCTTCAAAGCTCTTCAGTCACTTAGTATAAGCACGCTGTATCTACAACGATCCCAACTAGTGGCCTTGCCTCCGAATTTTCCCCCTTGCCTGCGTTATCCCGCCTTGCATGCTTACTTGTGCTAGTGGGCCACTACATTGTATGGCATATCCGAGTTCTAGCATCATTAATTTCATCAGATCAGATATTACATTTTATTGGGCAGCACCGTCACAGGAAATTGGGGACACACCTTGACCCACGCATTTCCCATCCCATCCTGTCGCCAAAGATCCGAACCATTTTTTGTCTTGAGGTCTATCAAGAGGGCTCGGCGTCGTCCCAGGAGTTGGTGAGGCAGAGACAGTGCTACAACCGAGTCCGAGTGCGCGAAAACACATTATCCGGCAACGGCCGCAAGGTGCAGAATTCCCACACACGACGTTCGCCTAAGTTGAACACACCACATGATCCGGCAACGGCCGCAATGATGGTGCGGAATTTTCCCACGAGGTGCACTCAAATTCCCCAAATTACCACATAATCACATGATCCGGCGACGGCCGCAACGTTGGTGCGGAATTCTCCCACGCGTTCGCCCAAATCACTTGAACATACAATCACATGATGATCCGGCAACGGCCGCAACGTTGGTGCGGAATTCTCTCACGCATTCACCCAATCCCCCCAGTTGAACACAATCACATGATCCGGCAATGGCCGCAACGTTGGTGCGGAATTTTCCCACACTGCTCCCCTCCAAAACGGCTTTAATACCTCGTTCTCTAAAGAGAACTCGGAAAACCTTGAGTATCTCAGCTGCCGGGCCAGTGCTTCCCCCATTGACCTCTGAGTTCTTTACCCCCACTTCCCTTATCGCATCCATGTTCCCTCTTAGGTAAGTGGCGACTCTAGCTGTGAGCTACCAAGCACTGCCCTTTGTTTCTCATACTTTCTTGTACGCAACTGGCCGGACCGACATTGCACCAAATCCTGCGTCACATACGAAGTAAGCCAAACACCGTGACAATAATACAGGACACCCTTGCTTTGAGGAGGCCGAACAGGGTGGCTAGATGGATTTTACAGATTGAGATTGAGGGCCTTCGACAGCCACGATACGACCATCTTGTAGTCGTCCCCTCTCCCGCCTTCACCCGACGCAAAGGCGTCAATAAAATCCTCATGCACACCTCCAGGCTGGACAAACACAGTCGTGTCCCGCACCTCCTCCGAGATCGCCATAGCACACGCCTGAATCTGATCAAGGGGTATCTCGTGTTCTCCCGCAGTAACGAGCACACGCGGGAAGACGCGTTCGAGCCCGGTCCACCAGCCCCGAGGCGCCAAGGCCGGCTGAACGTAGTCGCGCAACACAGGCGTGATGCCCGGTCGAACGGCATCTGCAAACAGCTGGTACGCAGACACGGGGATGCAGTCCCGCGCACTATTGCGGACATTTGAGGGCGAGTCCGTGCCGGATTTGACACCGGGAGAGATGAGTAGCAGGCCACCGAAGGGCTGCTGGGGCTCGGAGGAAGATGGGCTGGCATCAGCGCCTCGTGGGCCGGGTGCCGGCGGTAGTGGCAGTGATGGGTGCGGATGGAGGAATAGGGACGCGAGCTGGAGCGCGATGTTTCCGCCTGCCGAGTCGCCCGCGATAATGATGTTGGATGGGGACATGCCTTTGTCCAGCAGGTGTTGGACAGCAACAGTCGCTTGGCGCAGCTGTGTCGGTATGGGATATTCAGGTGCGAGGGCTATGGTCGAACAATCAATGGGGGGTTCATCAACTTCACGCTTGTCAGGAGAACACACAGTAGCTGAGGAAGGCGATTCCGAAGGCACCCTTGCAATCCTTTTGAAGGGACGCAAGCATCTCGAAGGTGGCCTCCCTGGCTGGAAGAACAAATCCACCGCCTAAAGAGCCCACCGTCAATCATGTTCAGAACAACGTAATTGGAGTCGGAGAGACAAGTCGTGTGTGCGCACCATGGAAATACAGCATGACGTGGTCCTCCCTCCGCGGACCAATCCAGTGCAGTTTTGCACCCCCGGGAAGCTCATCTGTGAGCACCTCCAGATGGTTCTTGCGCGCCCAGGACGCGTAGGCTTGTGCGCTCGTCACTCCCATCATGGATTTGAGCTCCCAGGGAGTCCACGCCCGTGCCCGCATGAGGTATCGGGTCTTTGCTATGCTCGCCGCGCGGCGCCACGAGCGACCTTCATTCTCGTGGAAAACACCAAGCGCAACTGCAAAAGCTGTAGTCTTTATGAGAGGTCGCGAGGCGCAGGAGTGTATTCGTCTGGTACGTACGCAAAACCAGGATGTGTGGCGCGATCCGTAGCACTTGCCAGAGGGAAAGCGGAGGGAAGGTGTCTCGACGGTAATCATCTTCTGAAACCATGACGGTCTGCGAAATGGCAGTTGGTCGTATAGTTCACGGAATATAGCTTGTGTGTGGAAGTGAACCCGAGAGAGCCACATCGCAAACGTTCCACGGTGTTCCTCCTTTTTATTTCTTTATTTTCAATTGAGTTTATAGAATACTGCCGTACCTACGAAGTACAACTTGAAACAGCCGCATAACTACCTAACGGCACCTTGATTCGTGAGTCCACGGTGAATGTCTTCTAGCGTTGCTGGGATGTTGAGTTGAAGAACCAACTCTTTGTACCGCACCGCGGAGTTAGGAACGAGTTCCGGGATGGGGCCCAGCTCTATCCACTTTTCACTGGCCTGGCTAATTTCAGGATTCACGTGTATTTGCTGGGGTGCGTCGGATAGGCAAATGAGGAGGGAAAACCTAGGTTTATTGAGTCTCAATGTCGGATCATGAAGTGAGTGAAAAGAGTCGCAATATATTAGCGCCCAACGGTATTGACCCTATTGTCTGGTTTGGTTTAGTGTGGACCTGAAAAACAAACAACCGCAGTTGACTCAACCACAACTCTGTAACTCCAACCAAGTTGACTCACTCAATTGTCCTACACGGTCGCCGCACTAAAAGCGGGTGACAAGCCGTGACGTAACGTGACATTTGTGTGTGACGTCCGAAATGTAGGAAAAACACGGTCACGGTAGATGTGGTCCGAGTCGAAAGCAACAACTTTGAACTCAAACAAGCAGGATACTGTACAGGACAGACTATAGAAGCGCTTCGTAAGGGAATAATCCGTGCCACCGCACCCTCAAATGCGAAGCCAAGGACAATCCTCCATGCACACACCGACCCGTGACACGCAGCCCTAGTCTATCTAATTTCCACCCCGGAACGCTCTCGACAGGAACCCGACCATCGCATCGTACTCTTTCCCGGATCCGCCCTCGCCCGTGGCGAATTTGAGGATCACCTCTTCGTGCAGTGCCCCTGGCTCGACCATCGTCACCGTGTCCTTGACATGCTGAGAAATCATCGTGCCCGTCTCAATGATCTGATCCAACATGCCTTCGTGGTCCCCCGCTGTGACAAGAACGCGGGACAACACGCCGTCTAGTCCATTCCACCACGAAGAAGGAGCAGAGAGAGGTTGGCAGTAGTACTCCAATTCTGGGGTGAGCCCTGTCTTGCCGATAGCCATGAAGTGTGCGTAACACCGCGCCGTGAGGACGTCTTTGCGGTCATTCCGAGCGAATGATGGGCTATCCGTGCTGTATTTACACCATGGCGAAATTAGCATCGCACCTGCGAAGGCCTGTGAGAGCGCGTGTGCAGGAGGAATGGACGGTATCGGGTGGAGAATGTGTGACATGAGCTGAAAGATGAGGTTTCCACCCGCTGAATCACCTCCGATGACGATATTAGCCGGAGAGATGCCCTTGTTCAGAAGATGCGACAGCGCCGCATTAGCTTGCCTCAATTGGGTCGGGACAGGAAAATCAGGAGCTAGGGCTGAATTCGATGTTATCGAAAAGCTCATGGAGCGATGCGCACAGGAGAACTGACGGGACTTACAGTATTCCAGTAGAGCAATGCCAACGTCTCCAAATGATGCAGATACGCCTTTCTGGAGAGCGCCTAGAAATTGAAAATAGTCGGGTCGCGCAGGAAAGATGAAGCCCCCTCCTGCAGACAATACGGTTTGAGGAAATCAATCAGTAAAATCTGGTGCAATACAAGGAAGCGAGGCACACCGTGAAAGTAGAGGAAAACTCGATCATGACTTGCGTCCCGCCGTGGTCCGATCCAGTGTAACTTCGCCCCTTCTGAGAGTAAGTCTGTCAAGACCTCCTGCTTTTCTCCGCGTGCCCAGTCCCGGTAGACCAGGGATGTGGTAACACCGACGTAAGAGCGAAACGTATGTATGTCCCACTTATGATCGAAAAGGTAGCGCATCGCAGCGATGTTGGCAGCATGAGACCACGACCTCCCCGAATTTTCGCGGAAGACACCGATAGCTATGGCAAACGCTGTGGATATGATGAATATTACATATTTTGAAGCATATATCTGGACTCGGAGGACCCACGCAGTCGAGCCACAATGGGGAACACCCATAACCGTTGTCGAAGTGTGAGCGGTGGTACGGGTGCATCATATGATTGTTCAGGACCTTCAGGTTGCGACATGGTGGGGAGTGGGTGTGGACCATCATGATGCATCATGCATCATGACTTCTTGCCTTGTCATCTTAGTCATGCGATTTCGCCACGTGCTGCAGATCTATTTGCAGATTCAACTCTCAACTCTGCGCTCTGCAATTTAAAGGACTCAGGATACCCCGCATAGAATCTGAATGCCTTCATGATGGACGCCGAGTAACAATCTGCCATGAACTTCTTGTCCATCCCATGCAAACTGGAGACTTTGATATCATTGGGAGCACTGAATCTGAAGAGCAATTCGAACGCATATGTGTGAAATCTGCTGCTCGAGGCTATGGTTGACATTCCTTCGAGCGAAGGATAACAGACCACATATGGTTAGTGAAGGCAAAAGCAAATGGATACGTGAAGCAATAGCAAGATTGATAAATGAGAAGGTGTAGAAATAAAGATATAGGGACAAAACTCAAGGATACACGATGTATCAAGCTGGACTGCCTGAAGTTGTTCGAGCTAGCGTCGCCATCACTCCCGTCTCTGACCCTATGACGGCCGCTCAGCCCAGTACAAGAACGCGTAAATTTCCCGACGCAAGCAAAACAACAGTAAAAGGGGGCATACAAGATTACAGCAATCCAGGAAATACAGAGGCAGACGACGTTGAGGGTACCGATGATAAAAACTAGGATAGGGAGAGAGATTTAGGAGGTCGATGAAGAAAGAGGCATATAGAATGGACTTTCCTGAACATGAGCATCAATGTGATCCATGCATGCAACGCTGAGCAGAGCCCGATCCACCAAATAACGCAGAGGTATACGTTGTGATTGACGTTCGGCAGAAAAATGACTAGGCCCGAGAAGAAAAGAAACACGGAATGATGGAGCAATGTCGGTAATGCTTCTACTGCCCGGGGAAGACCCATATCGTCTACACCACGAGCAAAGAAAGCGCGCATCCGCGCTCGCTTCTCTGAGAAGCGGCGCGCTGGCTGCGTGACCCTGACATATCGACGTGCCAACTATTGTAAGGATGTCGCCAACAGTGCACAAGTGAGACTGATAACTAAGCTCAGAAACCAGAGTGAATTCACCGAGACAGCGGATCGCGGAGGAGAGAACGGAAGTGGTTTAGCGACGGGGGAAGGATGGATGCCTGTGATAAGTTTGTGTCAGCGAGAATCAGATAGATGTTCTCAAGATAGAACGCAGAGGTGTCCTGAGGGTCCGGCCTCAAATCTTGGACAGAAACGGCGAGTATTGTGGTGACAGTAACAGAGAATGAACACGTCTACAGATTCCGTTTCATGTGAGTAGGAAGGTGATGGTCGAGTCGAAAACTCACGAAAATAAAAATAGCATCAGCGCCTTTTGCCAGCGGTCGGCTACCTTGTTATCTTCTTCCTCTGCAATCTTAGAGTACATGGAAAAGGGGGGCCCCGAGCTGTCTCCAAAGTTAACTTCTCGTTTCGGTCGCTGAGATGGCCGCTTCTGTAATGACCGAGGTTGTTCAGGGTGATCATCTACTTGTACATTTTCATGAAACGATATGGCAGGGTGGGTCAAACGACGGGTACTACATACCTGGCTGGATCCCCTCCTCGAGGTCTTGTTGCCAGTGGGACATTGAAGAGGTATTGTGTGGAAAAAGGAATATACAAAGCTTGAAGGAGCCCGAAATATACCTCAGATGGCCGTGCTGGTAACATGGAGAAAATACGGGGCCGACGCGGTGACGAAGTCTTTCTTTTGCGATGATGATGATCAGAATGATTGGGCGGTTCGAACCGAAAACATTTCTATTATGCAACTCAACGTGATTGGCGGGTTTCCAGGAAAAGATTACCCGCCTGGATTCAAACTCCGCGGTCAAATGACAGCGGCAGCTGCCGTGCAGCGCTTGATCTTTTTTTTTTTTTTGAATTCGGGTTTATTGTCTTTAGCCAATGGCTACCAGACGGCTACATAACATCACTAGCTACGCGGTGTGGCTTCAAAAATGTAGTGGGTTGGAGCGTTAAAATGACAGGGAGAGGTGAAAAGAAAAATTTGAAAAGTTTATGGGACCAGAAAGGCAGCGCTTGATCGGACCTTCCCTTGGTTGTTCGTCTCATCCACCGCTCGTGGCACCGTGCCCGCTTCTGCCTTATCTCCCCATTGATTGATATGGCGCGTGTTCACGCCCTCGTTCAGAAGGAAACAGACTGGGGATCCGAATGACAAAACGTATCGTACTTGAGTATCTCTATAACTCAATTTGGATGGTCGGATTTGGATTGCCAGACTGCCAGTGAACAAGAGGTCCAAGCGACAGCCGTGTCCCATGGTGGCTTGCACGACACGATCAGTGGACAACTGGCAACTTGCCATCACCCCGTCCCACTTCACCCGACTGAGTGACAGTGGACACGTAGCCCCTGACTGGCTGACTCGGATGTCCCACAGGGTCCTGCCTGGCCACACACCGCCTTTCCTTTTCACAATCCAACGCACCCTTAGATTAGAGGGAAATTACTCACAGTGAGAGCACAGTATCACACGGTTCTCCCTCCGTGGCACAACCCAGGCTATCCAGCGCAGGCGGCGCAGCTTCACGCATTCTGGAACTTCCTCCCGTAGCGCCTGCCCGCGGTTCTTCGACGTCCAAGGCGCATACGCCTCGGTGGTCATCGCCCAGAGTGTGGACATCCCTTCTCAAGCAGTACACACACGCACCCACAATCGGTATTGGGTCGCCGCGACGCGCACGGCACAGCCCTACGAGCGACCGTCGTCCTCATATAAGAGGTGAGTCACAACAGCAAGGGCTGTGATTGTATGTGGGGTTGCGAGGTGCGAGTGTGTAGGCAATTGATGTGGGGGAAGGGAAAACTTGACGGCCAAAGGGTCACGTGACAATCGTCAGAAGATGTAGAAGTGTGGTTCATAATCCAAGATAGTGTTAGATGACAGAGTGACCTGGTATATTCACCCCTGGAATGACCTGGACAAGAACCCAACTATCCCATCATAATCTTTCCCGGATCCACCATGGCCCGTGGCAAATTTGATAATCACCTCTTCGTGCACTCCCCCTGGCTCGACCATCGTCACTGTGTCTCGCACATTTTGGGAGATCATCGTGCTAGTCTCGATGATGTTATCAAAAGGGCACTCGTTCTCCCCCGCGGTGATTAGAACCCGCGCATATACGCCGTCCAGTCCTTTCCACCATGACGCAGGAGCCGAGAGAGGTTCGCAGTGGTGCCTCACTTCGGGGGTGAGCCCTCCCATGGCCAGACTCTGAAAGAATGCATAAGCGCGCTTCGGAACCAGATCTTTGCTATCGTTCCGGGAGTATGACGGGGCGTCTACGTTGTATAAACACCACGGTGAGATCAGGATTGCACCCGCGAGGGCCTGTGAGAGCGCGTGCGGAGGAGGAATGGATGCGAGTGGGTGGAGGATATGGGATGCGAGTTGAAGGACAAGGCTTCCGCCCGCTGAGTCGCCTCCGATGACTATATGCTTCGGGGAGATGCCTTTGTTGAGAAGATGTGACAGAGCGGCATTGGCTTGCCTTAATTGAATCGGGAAAGGAGAATCGGGTGTCAGCGCTAATTGCGACGTCGTCAGAAAGTTGTAGCGTCATGGGCACGAGAATAGGACTCACAGTACTCCAAAAAGGCGATGCCAATATTAATGTCACCAAGGGAAGCGGACACGTCCTTCTGGAGGGAGCGCAAAAATTGCAAAAGGTGGAGTATCGGGGGAAAGCAAAATCCCCCTCCTGAAAGAAGACAAAATGCCGGTTTTGGAGAAACGAGTCAGCGAAAAGTCGTACAGAAGCGTGAGACCAAAAAAAAGTGCAGAGCGGGATTCGATTATTCACCGTGAAAGTAGAGGAAGACTCGATCTTGAGCGCCATCCCGTCGTGGTCCGATCCAGTGCAACTTTGCCCCCTCTGAGAGCAAGTCCGTCGAGAGTTGCTGCTTTTCTCCGGTGCGTGCCCAGTTCTGATACACTTGGGATGTAGTGACGCCGAGAAAGGAGCGAAACGTGCGTATGTCCCAATTTTGACCGAGAAGGTAGCGCGTCACGGCGATGTTGGTAGCATGGGACCACGACCTCCCCTCGGTTTCGTGAAAGACGCCCGTGATGATCGCGAATGCTGGCCCGGTGATATGAGACAACATTAAATTTGGAAAGAAAAGCGAGACGTCGGGACCACCCACGCAGTTTGGCCATGATAGGGAGCAGCCACAATCGCTGTCGAAGTGTGAGCGGTGGGAGGGATTCATCATTTGAGAGTCCGGGTTGTGCCATGGCAAGGAGGTGGGCCGGGTTGCAGTCACCTTGTTGCCATTTTATACATCGAAGAGAAGCGCCTTGAGAAGCGGTTCCCCAGTTGTCCGTTCCTTTGAGGTATTACATAATCTACGTAAACCCATCTGGACCTGGCCGCTAGACGCTAGACGAATATTAATGCGATGGATGGTCGATGGTCTAATCCACGAACTCGATACCGGACCGGCATGGGCCGTTTACTGGCAGTCTCTACAGGCGATGGCGACGGGACGAGAGACACGCTCTATCTAGATCTAGCTACATAAGCACCAGGAAAAACCTCCCGCGCTAGTGAGAGCTAATTACTGATAAGTATCCTCGCTAGCGCAAATTATCGATTATTCGTCATTATCACCACTCGTGTTGGTGATTATTGATCGTGTTTTAAATAAACCGAGCTAGCGAGAGGCAATGCCAAATAAATAATCATCAAACATCGACAGGTGGGTTTGTGCAGCAAGTACTCGAGCTAAATGCCTCGAGCCCCTCAAGAACCAACTACTTGGAAAATTTACTGCTACAGTAGATTTCTGTCTCATTGGTGTGAAACCCGACAGTTATCCCAACTATATTTTTCCCTGGAATGACCGGGACAAGAACCCGACCATGTCCTCATACACTTGCCCTCCTTCCTTACTTGTGGCAAATTTGAAAATCATCTCTTCGTGCACGGCCCCTGGCTCGACCACCGTCACTGTATCTTTCACGTTTTGAGAAATTTTCGTGCTCGTCTCAATGATGTGATCAAGAGGGCCTTCATTCCCCCCTGCAGTAATCATGACACGCGCAAATATGCCGTCCAGCCCTTGCCACCATGAAGCGGGAGCCATGAAAGGATGGCAGTGGGGTTCAAGTTCGGGGGTGAGCCCTGGCGTGATGAATTGCACGAAGTGTGAGTAGGTAACCGCTGGAAACACATCTTTGTCGGCGTTCCGAGTGTATGACGGTCTGTCCACGCTGTATGCACACCACGGCGAAATCAACATTGCACCCGCGAGTGGCTGGGAGAGTGCGGGTGGAGGTGGAATGGATGGGAGTGGGCGCAGCAGATGTGCAGCGAGCTGAAGGACGAGGCC
>QFFA01001811.1:0-11778 GCA_003316565.1 Russula foetens
CTGTGCGAGTACATGAACGTTCTGAACACTAACGTGGGGCTGTACGAGGTGCGTCGTCTCTCGCTCACGCGCTCGCCTTTGCGCGTCGAATGAAACGAACAAAACTGAACGTGGTGTCGCGAACTTAAAAAAACAAACGAAAACAGACGCTCCGAGACGTCCTATCGGACCCCTCAATAGTCCGCACTCTCAGCCGCGAGGCGCATCAGACCGCCTTAACATTCTGGCGAGACTTTGAAAAGTCAGGGATCAACCTCCCCCCAGAACAACGCGACCGTTTCGTCTCTCTCTCCTCGGAGATCCTCGTGCTCGGACGACAGTTCCTGAGCGAGGCGTCCAGCTCCCGACCGCCCGCCGCGATCAAACCTTCGGAGCTGCACGGCCTGAAGGACTTTGGCCTCGGCTCTCGCCTGCAGCTCCAATCCCGCTTCACGCAGCGCGACTTGCTCATCTATCCTGGTTCCCCCCAGGCGCAGATGATCATGCGCTTCGCACCCGGAGAGGAACCTAGGCGCAAGGTGTATATTGCGGCCAACTCCAGTGCCCCGGAGCAGATTGAAATTCTCGAGGCTCTGCTTCGTACTCGCGGCCAGCTCGCGCGACTTGTCGGCTCTGACAGCTTCGCGCACATGGCGCTGGGGGACAAGATGGCCAAGTCTCCAGGTTCGCATCGTATCTTTGATTCGGGCGGTTTGAGTACTGATACCCTCCCTCCCCTTGCGCAAACAGAAAACGTCCAACAATTCTTAGATACATTGCTGTCCCACACGCGACCGCATGCGTTGCAGGCCCTACACGCACTTCAATTGCGCAAGCAGGCCCATCTAAATTCCGATGTATTACCTACCATACAGGCTTGGGATAGGGACTATTACTGCCCACCAGAACCACCAGCACCTCCAATACCATTACCCCCGCTAACATTGGGCACGGTCTTCCAGGCTCTTTCCCGACTATTCGAAAGCCTATATGGTGTTACCCTCCGTCCTGTTGAACTCTCACCTGGCGAGGTTTGGCATCCTGACGTCAAAAAGCTTGAGGTGGTGGATGAATCGGACGGACTTCTGGGGTGGGTCTATACTGACCTCTTCGCTCGGCGGAACAAGTCTAGCGGCGCAGCGCACTATACTGTGCGGTGTTCGCGGCGCACCGATGATGACGACGAAGCGGGTGACCTCTTACCGGTAGAGAACCAAAGGGAACTCGCTCAACTCTCACGCGACTTTGAAGCAGGCGGACGGCATCGCTTCCCGCGCGGCGTGTTCCAACTACCCGTCGTCGTGCTGCTGACCGAATTTTCCCACTCGCCCTCGCCTTCATTGGGTCCTGCGGTGTTGGAGTGGTACGAAGTCCTCACGCTCTTCCACGAGATGGGACACGCAATGCACTGTGCGCTCTCTACGCTGTTCACGAGCCTCACCGTTAGCAGTAGTGTTGACTCTTGATGTTTCCCCCCCTTAGCCATGATCGGCCGCACCGAGTACCAGAACGTGTCCGGCACGCGCTGCGCGACTGACTTTGTCGAGTTGCCCTCCATCCTGATGGAACATTTCCTTACCTCCCCGCGCGTCCTTGCGCTCTTTGGCGCGCCCGCCGATGCTGACGTCGACGCCGTGGCAAATGGTCACCATGAGGACCCGTGCCGCAACATCGACACATACGGCCAAATCTTGCTCGCGGTGCTCGACCAGACTTACCACTCACACGACGCGGTGGATCCCTCATTCAACTCGACGGCTGCGCTCGCAGAGCTACATGATAAGCGGGGGATCGTGCCGTACGTACCTGGGACGAGCTGGCAAACGCAGTTTGGCCACTTGTTCGGGTACGGTGCGACGTACTATTCGTATCTCTTTGATCGTGCAATAGCTTCGCGGGTGTGGAGACAGCTGTTTGCGCATAACCCTCTTGATCGCGAGACAGGCGAGTTGTACAAGAAGGAGGTTCTCAGGCGTGGCGGAGGCGAGGACCCTTGGGCTATGCTTGGATCGTTGTTAGGTGCTCCAGAGCTTGTGGGCGGAGATGAGCAGGCGATGCGTGAGGTCGGGCGGTGGCGGATAGAAGAGGAGGTTGCTGTACCAGGACGGCATTGAGTACTACATACATGAGGTGGTTATCTTCAGAGATAATGAAACAACTGAAAAGCTATCAACAATTGTGTGTCAGAGCGGCGAGGGTAACATGAACGTGGTAAGAAAGTGGAAGATGGCCAAGTGGAAGTAGCATATGAGGGGAGATGGTAAAATGGGGTATAAGGCTTGGCTCAAAAAGCGGCAACAGAACGGCTGGATATGTTGCGTTAGCAGTTGTCATAAATGATGATATAGAAAGCCAAATGGAAATGTGGAGGACGCCAAAAAATATCGGCAAGAAAACGTATGCGCAAGCAATTTGCTATGACTCATCACAAATGAAAGACCACATATCGGCCATGTTTTCACTGAAAGAGCCCGATTCGAATGGTAGAAAAATGCTAGGTGGAACTGATGGGTCTAGAACGGACGAAAACTGCTTGGTAGAGTTGAAAGATTGCGATTGATACAACGATTCTTGTGAGCTTTCTGGGGGTAAGGGGGAGGCACCTGAGCTTGTTAACGACTGCGTGGAGTCAGGAGAGAATGAGTCAATGAACTCGGTAATACTCGACCAGTCAAAGTCTTGCAGAGGGAGTGGGGAACTACCCGAATGAAGCGAAGTTGCAAAAGAAGTGGTTAGGTCAGGGGTCTGACCTGGAGGTGTCGGAAATTGCAACGAAGAACCAAGATCCGCTAGTGGACCCAAATCAACAAGTGAGCGAGATGTTTTCGCATCAGATCCAAAATCCGGAGGTTCGAGGAGCTGGGACGTGAGATCTGAACTTGGAACATAAACTACGGCTGGTTGTGCTAGCGCATAACGAGTGAGTGAGCTAGGATAAGAGTCGAGCAATGTAAATTACATACATAAATATGGTGCCGTCTCTGCCAACGGGTCCGGGATTGAGTTCCAATCGAACACACCAAAGTTCACAGAGGCATCGGGTTTAACAGGAATCTGTAGCGTAGATGGTGAGACTTCGAGGTCTGTGGGTCCACCCTGGAAAGGACACAGATCCGGGCAGCTATCGAATGATGGAGTGAGGTGCACGGTGCAGTGTCGCCTAGTGGGAATCGAGGGGCGGCATTGTCGTTTGGAGGGCATCGGTGAAGTGTATTGTGAAAGTTTGCGTTTACGGACTCCATGTGCTGAGATATGAGTGTGTAAAGAGCTTACGGCACCTTCCGGCGTAGTTTCCTCGAGTCCTACACATGTCCTTTTCTGGGAGACGGGAGGTAGACCGGGTAAGGACTCCGGTGATATTGGGGACGCGTGCAAAGGGGAAGAACGCGAGACAAGCGACGCAGATACAGTAGGCATAATTTGTTCAGATGAGAGACTCGACTGTAAAGGTGAAGAGACAGGTGAAGATGAAGAAGGGGTAGAACATTCTGGCTCGGAATAAGGGGCCCAGTCAATAGATGTCCTACAACACTGCCAATTCATTCCGACGAAATGATAGATGGGAGGCTGACTACGCACCTACGCCGCTTCTGTGGCTTTCCTATGCCATACACCTGCGACATGAGCACGTCCTCGGTGAGAGGCCGCTTGCAGCCAGCAATAGGTGGTGGGGGGGTGGTGTCTTCCTCTTCGCTCTCGTCACTATCTGACAGGTCGGAGAAGGGATCTAGAGGTGCCGGAGGATCGACCTGCGGTGGGACTATTATTCCCTCGGGCTCCGTTATAGATTCGTCTGAGAAAGGTCCCATATGATGATACTGATCCGTAGCCACGGTAGGAATGGCCTGAGCCGACGCTGCTTTGGCGTTCTTTCCCCGTGAGGCCGGGTGTTCTGAGAAGTGCGTCTCCGCGAATGCCTTCACGGCTGTGAAGGCGAACACGATGTCAAAGGAAATATCCCTGTCGCGTTCTAGATAAACCCGCCTGGCAGCAGCGACAGTGGCGTTGATAGAACCCGCAAAAAGATCATGAGAGAGCTTGCTCCAACCGATCGAGTCTCGGATTTCTTGAAACCAAAGTTCTACTTGCGCTGTCGAGGTGCCAGATACATCACTTATGATCCGCGTTTGAACAGAACTGGGGTAGGGATTGTGAATATTCTGCATTAGCCAATCGTACGCGTATGAATCCAGGAGCTTTTGCTGGCCCAAAATACTTGGGGTCGTTGAGGAAGGAAGGTTGGAAAATAGGGGGTGATATGGAGCAATATCTTGAGGGTGAGGCGATGTTATAGATGATGGGTCAGAGGGGATATCCTGGATGAACTCGCTTATCAAGCGAGTCTGGGCTTCTTGTAAAATGGCACCGCTTTCTAACATGCAATCTGCTATGTTCTCGATAGCCCGGGACACTTGGGAAAGGAGACGAGCCATGTCGTCGTCTAAGTGTCCGGCTACCTCGACGCTCGCTATGTCTTGCGCAAGCTGGGTCCATTCTTGAGAGAAGACTTTGAGGGATTCCTCATCATTCGAAACGACTGCAAGTAGAAACTGTTGTTCCGCACGAAGAAGTCGCTCACGCAAAGTAGCGTTCATGGAAGATTGGGGTGGTGGAGTGGGGGGGATGCAGCCTGCAGTACGTCGTGAGTCTTGCGAGTATAACAAGTAACAAGATGATTCCCACATTACATCAGCACAATGGGAGAGGGAGAGAGAGAGAAAACTTTCACAAACACAAACACAAACAGAAAACAGCACTAACAGCACTAAAATGATATTACGCAGCAGACACGATGTGAGGCACGTCCCTCTCTTGTTTCCAACTTCGACTTCGCAATGTCGCGGCCGTTTTCGCACTCCCTTCCGCGAGATATTTTTGATATTTCACGCGAAATTCGAATGCTCACCAGTCCAAACTCGCTCTCATGCCCTTCTGAAATACGAGATATGCTCCCACTTCATCTCCCTGATGTTCGGACACCTGCCCAATACCTCATTGACCTGGGGCTCAGACCTGTTCTTGCTCGACGCATCTCGAGTGAATATATGGATTTTTTTGCTCGTTATAGACAGGTCTTCGAGTCGTATCTTCGTCGTGTCATTCACGGTGGTTGTCAACACCCGGAATATTACCGTGACATTTTTGCCGTTCAATTCAACAGCACGATACAAGTATGGGAATCCCGAATTATGTTAACTGCCCAGATTTGGTTGTGTCGAGCTGGACTATACCCTACTCCCTTCTTTTTAGACGTGAGGATTCCAGGTTATGCTATCTCGTTTACAAAGTTAATATATCTCTGGTTTAGGTACGCGTGGATTCTGCCACGAAGACTCAGATTCTTTCGAGACTTGGCTGCACAATAACATCGTTTAATGACAGTAATGTTTGTCCTCTTCCTACCACTTTTCTGAGTTGCTCCCTGACTTCCCATCTTATCATGAACTAGAGGGCAAATGTTGTTGAACAATCCGAGGGTGAGCACCACGCAGAGGGAGGTTTCTCCACAAAGATGGTAAGCGAGTTCATTGCCTCGTGGACAACTATCTCATTACAAGGAAGCTACCGGCATGTCCGCCGTCCCCGACTATCACACCAACTCGTGACCTTTTCTCTCAGGGAAGGTCGTCGACCTGTTTTCCCACATGCTACCCTCCCCTGCCTAGTGAACCAACATCTTTACCGCGAAAACTTCTGGTCACTCAATTCCTTTTCACAACGCCTGCCAAGAACGTGAAGCAATATCCGGATCGTAGCGTTGACATGCCTTCATTGGTCACTGATTTTGGCCGAATGTCTGTTACGACTCCTGAAGTTGGCCTTAAAGCTCAAGAGAACCATAAATATATTTGGGTCCCAAGATCTAAAAAGCCAGAACCTCTGTCTCCGCTCTTGTCTCCAATTGTTGCTGGTGTATTCGACTCGCCCCCACAGTCACAGTCATCGAACACAAGAACAATTTCGCATCCGAAACCTGTCGCTGCACCTCGTAAGCGCAGAATTGCCGCGCTCCCGACGCGTCATACCAAAGCGACCACGGTGCCCATCCCAGACCCAGTATCACCTTCTACCACCAATCCTCCAGTTTTACCACCTGCTTCGAACAACGCCACGCGACATAGACCAATCTCGCAGGTCACAAGGGCGTCGGTTTCAGAGGGAACACCTATACGCCGCGTTATGCCATCACCATCGACAGTCCAGTATGTGCCACGTTCACAGACCTCATCTACTACCGGGACATCAGACATTTCGGGGTCGAAGCCTGCCCTTTCTGAGCGAAGAAGGAAACCTCCCCTTCCCCGTAGGGTGGCATCCCAGTCACAGACATCTCCATTACCGAGACGACCACCAACCCCCCTGGCTCCCTCGGGAGACAAGATTCTCTTTTCTAATATTTCGCGCACACCCTCCCTTGTTTCAGATACCTCTTCATGTACTGATCCCCTCTCATCATCGGACGAATTTGATACCCCTCCTTCAACCCCTCCCTCACACTCACACGACTTAGCCTTCTGCAACGCTTTGGTAACAGGTGTTATCTCGTCAAAATCCAATTTCACCAGGCCATTTGGATTGCCGATGCTTGCAAACGTAGATAACTCTGATCTGAGAAAGAGGAAAGGTATACACATCGACTTAACGAACGGGGATGCCGTAGGAGCGCGGCAGCTTCAATTTACCTTCCGTGCATAGGTGTTATCAGACGTATGTCACTGTGTGGCTTTCTCAACTTCTCGCTATCTCCTCGTATTGACATTGCCTCCAGACCATACTTCCTCCGTTCCTCCGGCTCGGCCATTCTGCCTGCTTCTCAATTGCATGTATCCTTATTATTTACTGCATGATTGTCCACTCTGGACCTTTGGCCTTATTCAGATCTAATTGTACATGTAATTGCCGCGTCGCATCATTCAAGTAACTTCCGAATAACTTCCACACCAATCATCAACCGATCACAAGAACTTAGTGGCCTAGACATGTGCAGAGTATAGTATTAGCGTTGAAAGTGCAGATCAGGCCCAACACGCACCAAGCCCGCCAAGCCACCCAAGCCACCGCTGTTTCCGCCGCCAATCGCGCTACTGAACTTGCTCTGGACAAGGAGTTTCATGACAGTCATGGCCGCACCGTTGACCGCGTCCTGCTTTCCCCCACTGCTGGCGCCATGTTTATCAAAGAGTTTAGAAGCCTCGGCCATGGCCATACTAATCAGCTGGGTCTGTGAGCCGCCGCCTCCACCGCTGCCACCACCACCAGACGTGAACTTTTTCAGCACCTGCACAACGACAGAGATTTAAACGGTGAGTGAATTAATTTCGGAAGGCGTACCTGGAGTGCGGCGGCGCTACCCATCGCCGATGCAGGCAGACTGCCACCGGAGTCCCCCTCATAGACCTGGCGGTGCGCGTCTTGAACAGCATCTTCGTCGATGGAATCACTATGCTGGTCCTATATCCCAACCCGATGTAAAAACTACATGTACGTGACTGTGCCTAGGGTTGACTCACCTTGTTCTGGTGGACGTATGAGAGGGCGGAGGAGTACAGAGAACTGTCGCCGGCGCCATGGTGCTGCGCGGTGCGGACCGCTTCGTCGTGGTCAACTGTGGGCGAAATCAGGTTAGGGGGAAGGTGCGATTAGATCGATCAGAGGCCGGGAGTCATCGAGACGTTCGCGAGATGCGTACTGTCGTGACCAGCGTAGCCACCTCCACCTTGTTGGGAGTGGTGGGGAGCGTTGTACTCTTCACCGCCTGTCCTGCGGTAGCTAGCTGTGGGAAGCAATACAGTCAAATAAGCCCACATGGATCATTGATATGTGGGGTGGACTTCTGGTGAACTCACAGTCATCGTCACGGTAGTCGCCGCTACCACCACCGCCGCCGCCGCCACCGCTTCCGTGGCCCTGGGACGACTGGTAGGCTTCGTAGCCCTGCTTTGCGAGATTGATAAAATTATCCTATGAGAAGTAACCATCGTTTAGATAATTAAAGGATGGGGATCCGAAGGACAGTACCATAGATGATCTGATGATGGGTGAGAAGAGCGAAGCGTTATCGCGTTAATCAGTCAAGTTAATCAGAGGAATTATTGAATGACATAAATAAAGTGATTGGCTCCATCCAACCCCAACCGAGTCGTGTCAAATTTCAAATTCCTATTTCACGCTGGGGCCGCCGCCAAGCCAGGTTGAGACCTGCGCTCGCTCACTCGGGACCAGACCAGGACCGCACATAACAGTATGCAGCATTCACAGTCCCAGGATAACCTTAACTTTATTTTCTCTACTTCCATGTCGTCCTCGTCCTCGTCCTTCGTCCACCCGCCACCCACGGCGTTCCCCCCGGCGCAGCCGGACGACCCGAACTCGCCGATACTCTTCAAGGACAACATCAATCTCGTGCAAACTCAGATTGCCACCGTGCGCTCGTTGGCACACGAAGCGCTCAATGCCATGTACGTGTCCTCTGCTCACATTTCCTGCCCTCGCAAATCGATATCGAGCTGTTTATACCTTTAGCTGATGGGAGTGTCGTGGTTTGTTTGTTAGCAAGGGTGCCTACCAGTCTGGATCGAGCCCTACACATGCTGCTGGTATTGACGTATTGCTCTCTTCTATCTTGAATCAGCATTCATGGGTTATATTCCCAGAGAGTCTTGCCGCATTAAGGCAATGTCTTAGGACGCTCAATGATCTGCTCTATACCACCGGCGTCGGGTCGCTGCCTCTTTTACCGCCAGAAGCTACTCAACCTTTCACAGAGGAGCAACTAGCAGAGCAGGCTAACAAGGCCATCTCGACTCTATTCACTCTCCATACAAGGATGCAAGAGACAGCAGCCGTGGCTGCGAGTATCATGGCTGCCCCAGAGCAGGCGCCACGACGTTGAAGTCACAAGGGATAGAGGTTATGCAGGTGAGTTCCGAAAGCGATGTCCAAACAAGTTAGAATATCTAAGTGATCACTTGCATGTGTGAAGGACTTTTCTTTCTTGAGACGCTCATCGATTAATGATGCCATAAAGTACACAGTTGTACAAACTCACACCGCAATACTACATATTAATCGTACACTAAACATTCACTTCGACTCATTCACCGCAACGTGCTGGGCGTGGACATCGGTCGCTGGATATGGGCTGCTCACTGTGTGTGATCCGCTCTCCAGCTCTGTGCTGGTCGCAGGGACTTTGCCAGGTGGCTTATCACTCCCCGGACCTCCTTGTGCGGACGCAGACTCGGCAGCGCTCCCAGTTGTCCCTCCCATAAGGCTCGTAGGGAGATACGACTGTATAAAAAAGTCAGCACAAGTTCAAACTCCCGCGGAGAGACGCTGAGACATACCGCCGCGGTGGAAATTGCACTACTAGCGAGGTTCTTTGCTTGCCCCAAGTAATTAGCGCCCGCGTTCGTAGCCGCCTGCACGGTCTTCTGCCCTTCCGCGACCGCGGCGTCCGTCGTCTCCTCCATCTTCACGCGGAGCTGAGTCACAGCGTCATAGGCATTACCGGTGACGCCGGGTCCCTTAGTCTGGTGGTGTAGCCCCAACACCAAGGCTGTGTGTGACCTTCCTTCCTCAACCACCAAAAAGGGCCGAAAAAACGTACGTGGGCTGCGGATGCGGCGTGCTCGGCCACGCCCTTTGCGTGTTCTGCCGTCGCGTGCACTTGCTGTGCTGCTTCCGGCGACGACGCCTGTTGTGCCTCGGCCCGAGCGGCGGTGGTGGCGTCCCTTGCTTGGACAGCGCCACTCGGCAAGTGCGGTTGGGCCTGCACAGGAACGGTCATCCATTGACCCGTCAGTTTTGGCCCGCTCGAGATTAAGGGGGGAATGAGGGAAGGAAAACGATGTATTGACCTCGGCGATGAGGGCCGCCTCTTTTGCGGCGATGCGTGCTTGTGTGGCGCGGTTGTGGACTTCGTCGGCGAGCTCGGCGGTCGAGGTTTCGGTCTCGATGATGGCAGCGGAAGTCTCGTATCTGTTCGAGGATGTGAGTTCCGAGCGTGTGTTATGAGTCATCCAAGGGCCAAAGTACGCACTCAGACATAATGTATCGTGCGCGACTTTTTTCTCGTGAAAAGGGAAGTATGAAATGTATACGTTTGGTGCTGACGAGCATGGGCAGGAACTTATATATGCGCCATCGGTCGGTCTCTCATCAAGCACCACGGTTGGAGTAGAGAGCTATCATTGCTATTTTAATGACGTCACTCTGCAAGCGCAAAACATTCAATTACATCCTGCGTGATAGAGGGCGAGAGAATGATACGGGACTTGTAGTGAAAAAAAATTACTATGAGGACGAGCCATTCCGAACAAAATGCTACACACATGGTTTGGGCCGATTCACGGAGTACATGGAGGAAGAGAGGGTCATCATGAAAGTGAAACAAAAGAGATAGAGAATGTGTGAGACGCGGATTGATATGATGAGAATGAAACGAGTAAGAACAGAGACATGTATGACGAGAACAATGAAGGGTATAAAGGTAAAAGAAAAAAATACCGTTCATAAAGACAACAAATCATACGTGAAAGAATAACTCAAGTTAGAGGCTGGCTTTGTTTCTCCTCTTCCCACGAGCCCATCTTCAGGAACCGCGCGAGCACCTCCTCTGATCCCTTTTTGAAGATCTCGACCCCACGAGCGGGGTCCCACACTCTCCCCCCCGTACGGCGGACCGGCCGAGGGTCTTCCGGCGAAATGGGGGGGCCCACACTCGATGGCGAAGACGCCGTATCGCTTGAGATCGTCCGGGAAATAGATGATGGGGGTATACGCGGCAGCTCTCCACTGCGTTGCGGGGTGGATGGTTTCTGGGTTGGCTTATAGAGGACCGGCCGGGGAGTTGACTCTGCAAGATTGGTCGACGAGCCACGGGGAGAACTGTAGCGTGGGCTGCGGAGGCCAGTCGGGGAGCCCAACGGAGACAGCTTTGGTATGTCAGCGGTGTCCGCTGTCACAGCTTCTTGTCGTTCCGGAACGGAGGAATGGGAGGGGAAAAACTCCTGCTGCTGCACCGGGTAAACGCCGAAATAGCTGCCTTCTCTGATGCGCGACAGTCTCTCATCTTTATCTTTAATTGAACGATCAGCGTCCGCTGGGTCGACGATGATAGTAACCTGGACACTCTGGTCCCGGGTTTCTTTAGGAATCGTCTGCACACCTTGTGAGCGGTATTCCCTCTTCTTGCTCTTCCCGGTGTAAGACCCAGACCGTGGACGCTGCTTGATCGGCGGGCTCAGCTTGCCCTCGTCGCCAGTATCTTCGTCGTCGCCGTCCACACTACTCTCACCTGATTCGCGCCAGTTTCTGAAGAGGGCGCTCTCACGCCTTCGTGAGGACTCGCCAAAATCAAATGGAGGAGCCAGAGGCGATATATTTTGCGGAGGGCGCACTAGGCGTGATGCATACTTCTGGATTTCGGGTACGACGTCCCAAGCGTTGTTGTAAGAAAAGGAAGGTGGGAATCCAGAAGGGGGAGACGTGAGTGACTGCGTGGGAGAAAGACGCAGTGGTGGACTTGGAGACGGGGATGCATGTCCTTCTGCAGGTGATAAGAACTGGCCAGGAGGTGGTGAGTCGGTCGACGGAAAGACACGACCAGGAGTCAAGCGAGGCTTATCTTCCCAAGGAAACACAGGCTTTATCTTCGCCCTATCCGGGCTTGGGGTCTCCCCTTGCTCGCGATCCCCTAGGACATTCACGTAGTGCTTCTCTTGCAATAAGCGCTCAGGTATGCGTGAGGGGGGTGGTATTGTGAAATGTGGTGGGCTCGTGACTTGCGAAAACTCC
>QFFA01001812.1:0-11694 GCA_003316565.1 Russula foetens
CCACTCGTTCGATCACCACTACGCTCTCGCCCTTAGCCTTCTTTAGGTTATGGGCCCTGGTACAGGCAACACTATGCACACTGAGGATAAGGTAAACATTCCGAAACTCACCCACGACAGATCAAATTGGGTCGATTATCGCGATCGGGTCTTGTGGCTCTTGGAGGCGCAAAATATCGACGCTCACATCGCCGATGACACTATGCCCACGACGTACACCACGCAAGGCAAGGTTGGCGGTCTCGAACCCCAAGAACGTTGGTCAAAGGAGGAAATGGTAATAAGACAGGTCATCGGCCCCAGCGTCCCAAGTGCCGCTTTCGCTCGCATCAAGGGCCAGAAAACGGTAAAAGGGGCCTGGGAAATCCTCAAGAAGCACTATGAGGAGAAAATGCGTGGACTGGCCGCCGACCTCATGCGGAGGTTCCGGAACACCAAATGTGGAGAAAATGATAGCGTACGCACACACTTCGAGAACATGGCTAACATTCGCGAGCAGCTCGCAGCCATGGGGAAGATCATCAGCGACGAGGACTACACTGACATTCTCCTCACCTCGCTCCCTCCATTGTACGACCAATCCTGCACATCAATCAGCCACAGCATGCGCGTCAGCGGGAAACCCCTCACGTCCAATGACCTCGAAGGCATGATACTCGACGAGTCCATGCAGTGCGAAATTAAGAAGCAGAAGACAAGCTCTAACGACGAGGCCTTCACTGCCGACACTTCCAAGCCCAAAAAGCTCTGCAGCAATTGCAACAAGCGCGGCCACGTTAAGGCCGATTGTTGGGCCAAGGGAGGCAGTAAGGAAGGGCAGGGGCCAAAGCGGAAAGACAAGGCCAAAGACAGCGCAGCCGCGGCAGAGGAGCCGGAACTGGGAGCGTGGGCAGCTGTGGAGGAGGTTCCAGCCGAAGAAGATCATACCGAGGTTGCAGCCACAGCGGGGAATCCCCCAGCGCGGCTGGGGTGAGTGCACCGCACCACCACCGAACTCTACGACTTGGGCGCATCTCGGCATATGTCCCCCTTCCGGGAACGATTCGCGAATTACCAGGCCATCGAGCCCCGCGCCATCTCGGCCGCAAACAAAGGCGTGTTTTACGCTGTAGGGACCGGAGATCTTCGGATTGAGGTCCCTCATGGCAAGTCTTCCACCCCCATCCTCCTAAAAGACGTTCTTCATGCACCCGAAATGGGACTCACTATAGTATCCATCGATCGGATCTGCAAGGCTGGGAACTCAGTCACATTCAAGGACAACACGTGTTCAATCAAAGACAAAAACAACAAAGTTGTCAGCATTATTCCAGCCAGCGCCAACGGGCTGTACAAGGTCGAGCACGCTTACGCTGTGGCGATCGCGTTGGAGCGCGTGGATCTCGCAACGCTGCACCGTTGTCTATGTCACATCGCTCCCGACGCTGTCCGCGCACTTGTCAACAAAGGCGCAGTAGAAGGCGTACAACTTATCGATGACCGAGTGCCGCTGCTCTGCGACTCGTGCAAGTATGCAAAGACCACGCGCAAACCCATCCGAAAGGAGCGCGAGGCGCCACTCGCCGATGCCTTCAGCGTCGAAGTGCACACCGACTTGTGGGGACCGTCACCAACCCAAAGCTTAGGGGGGAGGAAATATTACATTACGTTCACCGATGATTCTACTCGCTACACGATGCTAACAGCTCTCCGCTCCAAGGATGAAGCTCTGGACGCATACAAATCCTTCGCAGCGTGGGCGCACACCCAGCACGGTGCGCACATCAAGTGTTTGCACTCGGATCGTGGTGGCAAGTATACCGGTGGCGAATTCACCAAGTTCCTCAAGGAACAAGGCACCGAGCATCGGCTCACAACGCACGACACACCGCAGCACAACAGTGTCGCGGAATCCCTCAACCGCCACCTAGTCGAGCACGTGCGCGCCATCCTACACGAGTCCGGACTTCCGAAATCCCTGTGGGTCGAGGCACTGCACTTCGTCGTATGGGTAAAGAACCGGACCTTGACCCGGGTGCTGGGTAATGTCACACCTCTCGAGAAACTCACTGGGAAGAAGCCCAACATAGCAGGGGTGCCCGAGTGGGGGCAATGCGTTTGGGTACACACCACCGCGAACTCGAAGCTCGATGCACGAGGGGTTACTGCTCACTGGGTCGGTTATGACAGAGATAGCATGCACGCCCACCGCATCTATTGGGCCGAGCAGCGCAAAGTATCCGTCAAGCGTGACGTCAAGTTCATGGCAGGCACCACCACAGTCAGCATCCCCTCACCTATCACTGCACCATCATCCACACCTGTGCTGACAATGCCGCCCAAATCACCGACTGCTACAGCAGCCACGAGCACACCCAAGCAGCTACCAGCTGCCACTGAGAGTGGAGAAGAGGAAATCAAGGTCAAGGACGAACTCGTTGACGCGACACCACCACCAACGCTGAAGCCCAAAGCTGCCCAAGCCACGCGACAGTCATCGCGCATTCGCAAACCCTTGCAGTATGCCAAACGGCTGGCCAGCGGAGAAGGGACAGCAGATGGGGACGAGCATAGGCCTCTGGGGTGGCACGCAGGCTACGCCACCGATCTCACCTTCCTGTCTGAGCTCGCGCCTGATCTCAATTCCCCAGACACATCCGCAGCATTTCACACGGACATTGAAGTGACCGCAGCGGCGGCTGTTCAAGCGGTAGGAGGAGACCCGAAATCGTTGCGCGAGGCGCAGTCTCGCTCCGACTGGCACTGCTGGAAGGAAGCGATGGACCGCGAGCTGGCCACGCTACACCAGGCTGGAACATGGGAGACGGTACCACGTCTGACAGACAAGAACGTCGTCGATTGCAAGTGGGTCTACCGCACCAAGTACACGGCAGATGGCAGCATCGAGAAGCACAAAGTGCGCTTGGTCGCACAAGGATTTACACAGGTATATGGGGTTGACTACCTCGAAACTTATTCCCCTGTAGCCAAACTTGCGAGTCTCCAGACCATCCTTGCCCTCGCTGCGCGTCTCGATTGGGACATCGAGTGCTTCGATTTCAATGCCGCTTACCTCAATGGAGAGCTGAAGGAGTCGGAGGAAATCTACATGGAGCAGCCCCCGGGCTATGGAGAGGGTGGAGCAAATTTCGTCAAACGGTTGAAGAAGGCGTTATATGGGCTCAAGCAGGCCGGGCACAGATGGTACAATACCTTCGCGCGAGAACTTGCTGATCTCAGGTTTTATCCCAGCGCCGCCGACCCTGGAGTGTTCCACGCTTGGGTCAACGACCACATCCTGATTCTGGCTGTACATGTGGACGACTGCACACTGACTGGGAGCTCCAGCGAGCTCGTCGCCGAGTACAAGACGAAGCTTGATAAGAAGTTCCCCCTCACCGACCTCGGGCCAATCCATTGGCTACTCGGAATCCAAGTCATGCGCGACCGAGACGAGCACACCATATCCCTCAACCAATCATCCTTCATTGACACCATCCTCACTCGTTTTTCGCTTGCAGACGCCAAACCATATGGTACACCCATGGTTCCCTCTGCATCCTACTCCAGAAGCGACACACCCTCCTCTCCTGCTGACATCGCACGCATGCGCAAAGTCCCCTATCGCAAGGCCATTGGAAGCCTCATGTATGTAGCCGTTGCCACATGCCCTGACATATCATTCGCAGTATCATGCCTCTCTCAATTCCTCGAGAACCTGGGGGAGGCGCACTGGCAGGCGGTCAAACGCGTGTTCCACTACCTTGCAGGGACATGTGATCAGGGACTTACATATTGCACGGAAATGCACGAACTGGAAGGATACACTGATGCAGATGGCGCATCGCAGGAGCACCGTCACGCGATCTCTGGACACACGTTTATCATCGATGGAGGGGTGGTCTCATGGAGCTCACGGAAACAGGAGTTGGTGACACTGTCTACGACAGAAGCCGAGTATGTTGTGGCAATGCATGCTGCCAAGGAGTGTATCTGGCTGCGTCGCCTAATAGGGGAGTTGTTTCCTTCTATACTCAATCGGACAACGCTGTTCTGCGATAACCAGGCAGCACTCAAACTTGCGACCGACGATAACTACCACGTGCGTACAAAACACATTGACATACGATTCCATTTTATTCGCCAAGTGGTCGCTAGCGGCACCATCAATATGGTTTACTGCCCTACTGATGACATGATGGCCGATATCCTGACCAAAGCGCTCCCGCACTGGAAGGTTATGTGCTATAGCCTTGGTCTTGGATTGCGCCCGTCCGGGGGAGTGGTGAAATCCGGAGATGAGAAGCCGTAGGAGAGACCATCTGGGATGAGCCGCGGGCATGCTGCACGGGGGCATGCTCGTGACTGAGCATTTCATTTTCTAATGCGAGAACGCACATTAACTTGATATTTGATTCTGATAAGATAACCTTCACGTGTTCTGAAGAACCGGGCCAAAGCGCCCCTGAGCACGGGCCCTCGGCCCCAAACACAGCAACGCAGCACTGTCAGCCGAGTACCCTTTTTCATTTTTTCCCCACATCCGCTCCACCCACACTTTCCGCTCGTTCACCTTTTATTTCGACCGCGCAATCCCTTTCCACAATATTCCACTTCCACAGGAGTCACTTGATAGTGCTCCACTTTTTCATTTACCCTAGTAGTATAAATGCGCCCTCAATAGGGCTGGACAATACCATCTGGTTTTTCTGCTAATCCCTCTGTGTGCCGCTCGGAAGCCAATGCCCTTGCATCCTCCCTCTCTCGCGCCATCGCCTGCCGCTCCCTGCGCCCACTCGTTCGATCACCACTACACTCTCGCCCTTAGCCTTCTTTAACAGCTATGCGGATAGGCACAGGATCGTTCGAAAGAGCACACTCGGCACTGTCAGATATGCCTTCAGTGGTAGACTGCATGCAGGAAATGCAGCTTCAAGTTGAGTGCCAATCCACAATGGCTTGGACGCCAACCATCGACGGAGAGCCTGCACTCGATATGATCCGCCAAGTCGTTGTCCGGACATGGGCACTACATTGATGTGCCAGAGTCACCACCATGTCGCGTGATGGCGCAGCAGTCTAGTATGCCCATGTCCCTGCATCAGTCTTCATTGCAGGACAAGGTAAGCGGCGGCGAGGGTGGTGCAACGTATGATAAGGCGTGTTGATACAGGTCTCTAGCCACAGAGCTTGCGTCGTGAATAGAGGGTAAGAGGTGGCGAGGGCAGACAGGATCATGGTGCTGACAGCAAAAGCCTATGCCGCAAACGTATCTTCTTTCAACTACCAGCTGTTCTTCAGCGAAAGAAGATAAGTCGAATCACAGAACTCCATTCCCACCTATTACAAGCCTGTGTTGGAGTCAGTTCGAGTCGGTACGCAGGATTGCATGATGCACCCCAAACCCGATATTCTTTACGAACTGTTTTTCAATGTCGGATCTGTCCTTTTTGACGTAGGATAGGGCCTGTTGATACAGGTACCCAGCCACAACAACAGAGCTGCGTTCCTATGGAAGGTTGAGGGCCAGAAAATATGACACACGATATATGAGAGCCTACCTTGTTGGGGTCTACGATGAAGGATTGACCAAGGTTGGCACAGTAACCTTCATAATGCATTCAAAGAGACACCAATGAAACGCCCTTATGAGACATGTGTTCAGGACTCGACTCCGCAAGAACCGCAAAGATGTAGGGGCGGAGGCGGCGGGTGCAGGTGTTGCTGTTTGCAGCGAGTTTTTAACCCGCGATGGTCCTGCTTCTAGGGCTGGTGGCGTCGGGGAAGATAATGTCATTATAGGGCATCGTGACAGTGATGGCTTCTTTCGGTGTGCTGGCGGCCACAATGGGGTGGTATGGGGTGTGCGTGGGGGAAGATAATGTTGTCATAGGGTGTCGTGACAGTGATGGCTTCTTTCGGTGTGCTGGCGGCCGCAATGGGGTGGTGTGGGGTGTGTGTGGCACTGCCATTCAAGTTGGGACTGGAGGAGCGGTGGGAAGGACGGGAAGAAAGCAAGCCAGTAAGAGTTACTCACTTGGTTGGGACATAGAAATGAAGGAAGCCACTCGCGGAGGTCTGAGGTCGGGACTAAGGCACGACGCACGATGCGCCGTCCCAAATATGAGCCTTAGTTTATTGTAGATGATGATTACGACTAAACTTTACGAAAACAACAGAAATATGTCTCTATCACTGAAGGGATTAATGTAGAAAGTTTGACAATGTTCCAAGACTGAGAAAGAGGTCAAGTCTTCAGGTGGTGAAGTGACTGGGATGATTCTTGGAAATAAATGTATACTCGAAACTATGGTGTCCACTGAGACGATACCTGCTTGCCTGCACCCCTGGCTTAATGACCTCGAAACCCTGTACAACCCATGGTTACTATCTGGCGTGGTAGGAATGGGGTTGAACCATTCAATATATGCGAGATGTGTTGGAACTTGTGCTGCGTGCGAGGACTGGGGGGATGGAAACATTTGTGACATTACTGAGGTTGGGATCTGAAAAACAACCCAAACTTGAGCTATCCTATGACCTGGGGGGAACTGAAGTCAGCTAGATCTTGACTCTATAACGATCAGATGGAAACCTACCTTGAATTCCACACACATTGTCTGGCCATTGTTGACCCATCCGGACAAGCACTGTGTTGAAGCGCACGGGTATGGTCTGCCCATGTCCATCAACTTGTTCCGGCCGAATTTGAACACTGTCAACAATAGTACCATCTTTGTTTGTGAATTTGATTTTGTGGAACACAGGCACATGGTGGAACGGAATTAGGGTGTTCTCTCCAAGACGGCGTAGAGCCTGACCCGAGGCATCAGGATCACTAAGATGCACGAGAAAGTCTCCAAGATGGTCCTGGAAGTTGAGAGCCCCATAATTGTATGTGATGTCTTCAAATGAAACCCTCCTGAGAGTCGGATTTCGGGTCATCTTGAGGTAGCGCATGCCAGGCTGTGGAGGCCCACTGATTGGCCTTTGAGGTAGGACAGTTGCGGGCAAATGCTTTTCCTGCTGCCACTTGATGAATGCTGCATGTCGTTGTAGCTTCTCGCGGCGTTCGATCCAAGTGGTCATTTGATAGTATTCATCTTTGTGATTTGTTGCACGATAGGCGTCCTTAGTCAAGTTGATATGGAGTCGCTCCGTCTGCTCGGTATTGTAGTTGTCAGTGGTACCAAATAATTGGATCGATGAGCTGTAGTGAAGGAGGCTGTGAATCTTGGGTACATTGAAGTGATCCTGTACCCCAAGATCCACGAAAACATCTTTATTTCTATGAAACGTGTCCAAAGAGTTCTTTAGGCGAGTGATTGTATCAGTCGTTTGAGAGGGTAACTGGGCAAGATACAGGAAGTCGAGGAGGCTGCGCACAGCCCTGAGAATGCATGCTGAGCTATATCCACCAGTAAGACGGAGGTCAACAATAAGTCCTAGGAGAAATCGGCACATATTTTTGTGTTCCTTGCCCGAAACACGAGTAAGCGATGTGATGCCTCTTGGGCAGAGAACAATATGGTGATTTGGTGGTATTAATTGACATTGTGTGTCGACATCCCGCTGCCCAAACACCAACAGATCCGATACCCATGCGATCAAGTGCTTCATGACCCCCTGAAGTAATTGATGGAGGATGTCCAGTGTGATTGAGATATAGATATCCACTAGCGGCAAGGTCTCCTAGAAAGGGTGAAAGACCGGCTTGATTCCAGTACTTTTACAGGCTGCATGAAAAGCCCGTACATCGCCGTCAGCCAGAGCATAGGTCTCAAGCGCTTTTCTGTAGTCACGGAAGGGGGACATATGATATTCCCCAAGTCAATCATGAGGGGCTTCGCACTTAGGGCATTCACCGTAGTATGTACAAGTCACTAGGGCTTGTTCAGGATAATCCCCAATGAAAGTAGCCAAAATGGGATGGCATCGGCGCCAGATCCCATCCCCGCTTGACATTGGTAGACCGGTTACCCCATTTGACACAAGCGGGCCTAAGAGAATTTCCATACAGCCATGAAACAGATTGGTGAGTGCGCGGCGGCGGGAGGCCTTGCTTCCAATACCCTCCAGCTTGGTTACAGGGATGTAGCCGATGAGCATGTAAGCGCAGCGTGACAGCTTTCGACAGGTTTCTTTTGGGATATTTCCGATGGTCATGTACACCAGGTATGCCTGCTTCCCACCAAAGACAGTTAGCTGTGTCTTGTCAGTGGATATGATGATCGGTAGGATGGTTGCACCAGGTTGTTGTGATTCGAGTGATGCCTGGCTCCGTTCATCAGTATGGGAACTAAAGCAAATTGGTATTACTCACCTGTACGGACCACCACCAATCCCCTGTATACATCTCACTGTATACTCGACACGTTCGTTCATGGTCAACATAGTGTCGCTCAGGGGCAAAAACCAGGTCCCACACGAACTCGGGATCTCCATATATCGCATGGATGCAATGCAAGATGTCCCGGAAATGAAACTGGAGCGTTTCACCACCAATATCGATGTCTTGGCACTTGAATGGCGGGCGGCCGGGTAAACCATCGACCAATGAATTGAGTTCGTTTGCGGTATGGTATGAGAGGCCAAGCCTCTCTACAAGCTTAAACCACATTTAGCAACACAACACGGTAAGAAAAAAAAGGGGGAGGACGCACATTGGGGATCGCAAGTAGATCTGTTACTGCTGAAGAGCCCGGCCCCTTTATCTTGGCCCAATGTGCAACGTCCCAATCACATTGTGATTGAAATGGTGCCCACACAGACCTACCAAATGCCTCTTGACTCAACTTGTAAATAGTCGATCCTTGCATGCCATCAATTGGTGCCCCAGGATTTCCATAGGGGAAATGCTCAATGACCACCTGGGGGGACGTGTCAGGGCTGCTTTGCTTGAGCGGGTTAGGAAGGTTTTCTGGCGGCAACACCGATTCGGCCGATGGGTTTTGTTCAGGGATGCGTGCAGTCAAATTCGATTCTAGAAACCTGCTTGTCTGGGTCTGGGTCAGGACTTCCAGGATATCAGCATCCGTCATATCGGCTGTGTCAGGCGCACCATTGTCATCTGCCATGTCGGGCATGCCGTTGTCACCTGCAGTGCGATAGGCTTGGTCACTGGCTTGGTCGTCAGCATTATCGGCCACATCGGGCAAGCCATCACCATCCACTGTGCGATTGGCTTGGTCATCAGCAGTGTTGCTAGCATCATCGACGCTCACAGCTGTTGTGGGTTTAGTGTAAGGCCCAGATCGGTGGAAATATGAGCGTACCGTCATCCATATTTCCTTTTGTGATAGACTCATTAGCCAATGACTGTAAGGCTAGCAAATCATAAGAGTTCCCATCATGTCCTGAGGGCTGTTCCCTTTCAAAAGATCGATCAGGGTGGCCCCATAGTGTGGAATCTTGTGTCAATGCTGGTAATGCCTGCTCATAAGGGGAAGATCGAGGCAGAGATTGGGGTTGGGATGCTGCAATCACAGTGAGGCAGCACGAGCGTTCGGTTTTAGCAATATGTTGAGAGTAGCCGTGGGGTGTAAAAAACATTTTGCACCCTCGGCACATGGACTTGGCTGGCATTGTGTTGACAGGGAGGGGGGGTGTGACAATAACAAAGGGCAATCACAAAGCCGCTAATAAGTGTCTCAGTCTGAAGCCCCAAGTTTTTGTATAAAGGGTGAACGTACCATTGCTGGAGACCCTATCACAATTCCAGTCGTTACCCTTTCACCTCGTACATCTATCCCACACATTCGTTCTGTGCTTGCTCACCTATGGCTCCTCGTAAATGTTGCTCTCAACCAGGTGGCTGTCCCCCTGCAGGTTGCACGTAGGGAATACCCGAAGAAAACCTTTCATTGTCTACTGATGGAAGTACAAACATTGGTCAATCTGTCACCAACTCTAACACTGGCATAAATAGTGAGTGGGATAGCTTGATTGGCGAGATATATCACTTACCACAATACACAGAAAGAAAGCAGACCATGTCCTGTACTGACCCCCATATTGCCACTGATCCCCCGGACTCAGCCAACTTGCGTCCTGTCAAGCAAGCTCGAGGTATGGGTAAGTGTTGTGATTGATGTTTGAGAATCTAAGCTGACTGGTAGTCAATGAAGGCCTTCCGATGGCACTTGAATTGACAGGTGAAGGCGATACCGAAGAAGACGAGGCACTTGCAAATGTCGACAACATGAAGCTCAAACAACGTACCATGATTGGCAACAAGAAGAAACGTGACCAGGATCAACGTGATATGGACGGTCAACAAAGCAACCATGAGAGTTGCTTACGACTCTTTGTTGGTTACTAGCTGACCAAATCTTTCAGCGTCGTCTTTTCAACCTCACCACGATGACTTCTGTTTCCCTGATCCCGATCCCCTTACGCTTGACGACTTCAATGTTGATGGCAATGTAGCAACACAGCGTTTTCAGGGGACGGCGAAGAAAAGTCTATATTTGCCAGCGAAGGCGCGCGAGTGGGAATGAGCGTGTGTGTCTACTTCTATGTGGGTCTCTGACGACGCATGGACGCATGTATGTACGATTATGTAAGGTATTCTATGTGTAAACTAGCGCATCGGGCGCTGTCCTGACTGTCTGTATGCTATCTAATTTATGCTAGCTAAATGTCCTGGGGGCCGACCGCTATTTCCGCGACACTCCCCCTCACTTCGCGCGCAATCCAGGGGATGCGACGAAGTGCCTCGCCCTTGGCGGAAAGAGAGGGCTGGTGGGCGTGTCGGCCACCGCATGTGTTGCCCGTGTGGCAGTGGGTAGGGCAGGGAAGCCCGTTCTTGATGACCTGGTGGGTCCGGTGATAGCACGTGATGTGCTCGGTGTGGAGGTGGTAGTGGTTGCGCCACTCACGCGTGGTCGCAATGGCCACTGCTTGGTTGCTCGAAAAGATAGATGGTGGGGGCCAGAAGATGTAGACGCGGGGCTGTGAGGCCATGATGCCTCCTTGCCGCCGTGCGTTGGTGCGATGTGCCCGCTCTCGATGATGGGGGACGCACGCCCTGATGTGGCGCGCCAGTCCATGGCCATGCTGCCGTTGTGTTTGGGTGGCCCTTCTGTGGGCTTCTGACCTCCGCGTGTGTGAAATGCGGGTCGCGTTTGCTGAGGGAGTGGCGGAGGATCCGCTCGACTGCCTCCCAATGGGTGTGCGTGGGCTGGCTGCGACGCGGGGCTCTGCGTGTATGTCGACGTGGTCGACGCCGCCCGCTCGAGTCCTTGCGTGACTGGGTGCGCTGCATGTGTGGTGGGGTACCCCGCTGCGTTCGCGGGTACTTGGTCTGTGGAGAGAGGGGGGTGAAGGCGTCGATGGATGCCAGCTGCGATGGGCGCACGGTG
The DNA here is from genome assembly GCA_003316565.1 of Russula foetens. Taxonomy (NCBI): domain Eukaryota; kingdom Fungi; phylum Basidiomycota; class Agaricomycetes; order Russulales; family Russulaceae; genus Russula; species Russula foetens. Next base: position 11,343 of record QFFA01001812.1, read on the forward strand.
CCTCCATGTTGCACTTTTGCCTCTGCGAGCGTGCAGGGGTCGGGTGCGTCTGTGTCTGCGGTCTCCGGCCGCGAATGTTGACTCTGCGCTGTTGGGGCCTCCGAGTGGTGCCCGCACGCTGTCTTCCTCTGTCGCCACTCCCCCTGCTTCGTCTGGGTCTTCCGCGAAGGCCCCAGGGGCTTGCAAGCTGGGTGCGAGGAGAGGGGGGGGAGGTGCCGGGGTGCACCACTCTCCCGGTCTGAAATTTGTGCGCGGTGCACGAGGGTTTGGGTGCGCGCGTGCGTGTGCGTGTGCGCGGCTGGACTTTGGCCTCCGAACTGGCAGGCGTGACGGTGGGGGGTGTCGAGGGTGT
>QFFA01001814.1:0-20074 GCA_003316565.1 Russula foetens
TTTGGAAGCTTTGAAGGATGCGTGGGATACGGGAGTGCAAAGAAGTAAGGGTGGTTGAGAGCCTACAAATACAATACAAAAATGGCGATTGTTGGTCAACATGGGAAGGAGAGAGGAGCCGAAGCGTTGACGCACATCTCTGGCGCTGATCCGTTTCCGGGGCTCATAGATGATGCACTTGCCGAGGAGGTTCAGGGTGTCGGCAGTCGCTGCCGTGAAAAGGTCTCGCAACGGCGTCCTGGGGAACTGTCCGACAGAAACGTAGTCCGGCAGTTTGGTATAGCCCTGTGGCGGTTTTGAATCAAAGAAGGTTAACAAGAGTGATGAATGCCGATCGAAAGGGAAAAAAGTGAAAGAAGAAACAAAGTCCCTTCCGTGTTGGTGCCGATTGTCTCGCAAACGGAACCTCCCGATACCCGGGCCCCTTGAAATCGAAAAGAAAGACAGAGACGATGGGCAAGCAGACTTACGGGCCATTCCTCTTCGGTTGGTGTTCCTAGGGCGCGGAAGATGGTTTTGAGCTGGTCCATGTCGCTTTCGCCTGGCAGGTACGGCGTGCGAAGCATCAACTCGGCAAAGATGCAGCCGACGGACCATATGTCCACAGCTGTGCTGTAATACCGGCATCCAAACAGCAATTCCGGTGGCCGATACCATCTGGGTGGACGAACGAAACGATCATCAGGCACCCAACATCCATAAACAAAGTCAGGGAAAACAAAAGCAAAAGAAAAAGGGTTCCTCTGTTACGGAGAGGAAAAATGTGGGCGAGAACGGGCGAACGGGCGACGTGGCCGAACAGAATGGATGGAACGAAAATGTCCATACCGAGTGATCACTTGGCATGTCATTTTGTACCCTGGGTCCGCCGCGTCACGGGCCAGGCCAAAGTCGGCGATCTTGAGCTGACCGTCGGAGGCGATGAGTAAGTTGTTCGGTTTCAGATCCTGTTCTCAGCCAAAAAAAAAACCCCCGTTGTGGAGCGATTGGTTGGTCGAATCGGGGTCAAGAAAAGTGGATGGACGGGAGAGTAAACATGGTTAGTTGGACAATAAGCGGAGAGGCAACATTTGATCGCTATGAGGCGACCGACTGGTCTGGAGAGAAAGCACCGTACGCACTCGATGGAGGATGAAGTTCCGATGACAGAATTCTAGACCACGAAACGTCATGGCCATCCAGCTTTTGATGTCCGCGGGAAGAAAGACGAGCGAACGGTCCTTGATGATCATCTCGAGGTCGGTGTCAAGGAACTCGAGGACGAGGTTCAGATTCGTCTTCGACGAGAAGACATCCAGGAGCTTTGAGGGAGACAGACATAGCAAGAAGCCGACGCAGAAGACAAGACGGCCGAGTAAGTAAGTACGTGTGAACGACGGGGGCGCATATTCGTGCCGAAATGCACGCACCTCGATGATGTTTGGGTGGTGCAGTTCACGCAGGTACTTGACCTCGCGCACGGCAGACATGTCAAGGCCATCCTTAAACTGGCCCACTTTGATCTTCTTGATGGCGATCTTTCGACCCGTCGCGAGCTCTCTGCCTGAGGTATGCTCGCGCGTCAACAACTAGCAGGGAGAGAGGGCGACCGTCGGGAGGGAAGACGAAGGGAGAGAGAGAGACGGACCCCGATATACGACCGCGTACGTTCCCTCTCCGACTTTTTGGTCTTTCACCCTTTTGGTTCAATGCGTCATCACGTCAATTGTGAAGTCGTTTTTCGTTTTGAGGAGGAGGACGGCACCACTGAGGGACCGGAGAAGGTATGGAAGGCTCACGACGCACCATCTCTTCTGTCGTTCCGCATTGGCCCTCTCCACTGCATCCATAGCAGTAAATTGAATGAATCAGTTCCTGAAAAAACCAACCCAAAGTGCGGAGGGATAGACGGCGTCCCTTATTACACAGGCGAAGGACAAGGTGGTGTATACGTAAGGGCGCGGGCACTTGCACACTTGCACCTTGCACGTAGACTGTACAAAGTATACAGTAATTAGGCGCTTCAGATGATTGGAAACCGAGTTTCATCCACAAAAATGCGGGGATTGTAACATGTAGCATGACGATGAGGCATCACATAATATACTATTATGGTCTTTCTGGAAACAGAAGGGCAGAGATGTCGTCGACGACACATCATGACATGGTTATTCAACATAATTCAACAGCACATCAAGCAGGGCAGTGAGACAACCCGGGTGGATCACTAAAATCGACTTCTATTCGTACCATACATTGAAGCACATTGAAGCACAAAAAAAAGATATCGTAGTACGGCACAACCTAGCATCGTTAAGGTTCATGACCGTAAACATTCCGATTCCGTGTGCGCACTGACACTGACCTCCAAGCGGGAAAAGGGTGTCTCGATGTCCAGGTTTTGTAGGGACAAGGCTCGCTCACGGAGCATACCCCACTGAACCCACCAGTCGTCCGCAGCATCGAAGGCGTTATACGCCCAAATTTTGCAGAGTTGCCCCCAAAGTCCCATATACGCGTCGTCGTCCCATTTCATCTGCCCAGCATGTAAAAGCTTCTGCATTTCGGCGTCCCGCACTTGCTGTTCAGGTCCTGGAGGGAACATGGATTGCGAGACGTTCATCAGTTCTACTTGGTGTAGAAACTCGGTTCGTTCTCGACGTATGGTTTCGTAGGCCCGTACCAATAACGGAATGTGGTCGAACCCGCGGACGTAAGAAAGGAGTGTGCAGAGGACTGCCGCACCCTCTACCGAAAGGCTGCAGCTCTGTGTGCTAAAAGGCTATAAAGGGTGGCATTCAGAGAACAGGCGAGGCATGACAATAGGAGGACTAACGATGAGAGGACGTGACGCTTCTCCTATCAGAACGATACGACTCGACTCATCTGACCAATTTTCAATCTCAGGCCAATCGAGGTATCGTTGCCAGCAAAACGAGTCAATTTTCTCAAACATCCTATTCAGTCTGCGGAGTTTTTGTGAGTAATTGGCCATACTGAATTTGGAAAGTCGCACTTGTGATCAGAAGTTGTTTCGGCCAACTTTAAACGTTTGGCTGGCACGTTGGCGGTCCAGTTGTCTGGCACATCAGGTTCACCATGATCCCAGTACAGGTGCACCACATATTCCGTGTCTAGTGACTACAATGACGGTCAGTCTTGTTCAAACGGCTTGCCCTTTCAAAACCCACAATCGGATGGCCTGGAACGTGGTTAGAGATTGATGACGTCTGGTTAGTAGAGATGACTCACCCATAAAACACCGACGTGGGCCAAACCAGTACACCCACGAGTATGCCACGCTCTCTGTTTTGAGGATGTCGTCCTCTAAAATCTTGGTCATAGGGACGATCCCCGAGAAGAAAATGGTTCCCGTTGTTTTTGGCTCAATTGGTTTCTCCCCAACAGACAACCGCACGGTACTGTGCTGGCCGTCTGCACCAATTATCATATCAGCTTCGAGGACCGTGCCATCGGACAAATGAACTGTTGGCCTTTCGCAGAACAAGGAAGCAGAGGATGATGTGCGGCTAGAATCTGATGCTTCAGAGGAGCGAGGTGACGAGACACAAGACACTTGTGCATTGAGTATCACCTCAGCACCTGCTCTCACCGCGCCAGTGTATAAGATTTCGTGAAGGTCGCTGTACTGTGATTATTTGTGAGTGAAGTACGCCGCTTCCAACAGGGCGGTTAGACATACGCGCATCATATAAAACTTGGCGCCGCTTTCCTGTATCACGGGTTCTGCCCATTCTAAGTATCCGATGAGTTCGCCAGTCTCAACTGCAGGAACGGTAAGCGACGGGTCAAGGGTTCGAGACTGCGGTGGCAAGGACAAGGTGGCAGGTGAGTGTGAGTGATGATCAAATGACTTACAATCCCATAGGTGACTTCCTTCACGCACGAGAGAACCTCTCCTTCTTAGTTCGTCTCCGAGACCCCATTGCACAAGTATTTTGGTTACATTTGGTGGAACGCGGACCCCCCCGGGAGGTTTACCGAAGCTGGGACTCTTCTCAAGAACACGAACAGAGTGACCAGACATGGCGAGGCCGATAGCCATAGACAATCCAGCGATCGCTAGGGAGGGGTAAGCGGGGGAGCTAAGGACGAGATAAAGATACGGACATCCACCGACGACAATGACATCTAACTTGAAAGGAGCTGGCCGCGGATGCGACATGTTTGGGAGTGTGATGGGCAGGAAGGCGCGAGAAGAATAAAGTGATGAGTTTAAAAGGAAACGTGGAGGGGTAAAATACAATCAAGGGGGAGTGATGGCTTTATTACGCGTTAAGATTTAAAGGACTTCATAAGAGTGGCATCCGCTAGCGTTCGGGGGTATCTAATTCATCGGCTAAAGAGTTTTTCAAGCCACATATCATGTTGGGAGTTACGACCGGCAATATATTGGGCATCCCTCGAAGCGCACGGTTACCTGTCGAAAGTTATACAGTATTTACATACTTACGAAATTGGTGCGCAAAGAGGCATTTGACGGACGGGTAAGAATGTTTACGACGGTGCAGATCTGGGTGCGAGAGGCTCGCCGTAAAGTGAAAAAGTAGGGGGGTTTGAGTCGGTAGAATACGAGAAGCGAGAAGGAAAATTAAGAGCCGGAGATCGGAGTGAAGAGCTAACCGTCTAACCATCTCGACTGAGCTCTCCTCCAAGTCTCTGCCCAATCTCTCTCACGGCTCCCGTGACAATCGTGTTACGTCACGTCACATATCACGTGTTGCTGCAACTTACACAGCACACAACCCGTCGCCTTGCCGCTTTGCCGCTTACTACCACCAATGACCGTTAAGCTCAGACTGAGGCACTCTCCATCCCCTGCTCCCCTCTCTTTCGATTCTCTCCCTTCTACTCCTCCCCCTTCACCCCCTCCTGCCTCGTTATCTGCTCTGCCTCCACCCACATCATGGCTCTCCGCACGTGACATGAAAATATTCGGCGCAGATCCACTCAAGAGCACCTCAGAGATCGGGCTTGTGCAATGCAAGGACTGTGCAAAACCCATCTTGCGCAGCGCAATTGCAGAACATGCAGGTGCCGTCGTGTCATTCTAGGTCTCGTAGCGCTCCTTTACCGACTGGCGTCCCTTTAGATAATTGCAAGAAATACGATTTAGAGAAGGGTGGCGCCAAAGGAAAATCCGATGACGGTAAGTGCTTACGATCCTAGTCTCCCGCCAGGCGATTGATCTGTGCGACTGCTCAAGCAAAGGGCAAGAAGCGCAAAGGTGAAGACTTTGATCCCAACGACCCCAACGCACCAAAATCGAAAAAAGCCAAGGCCGCTACAAAGGTCACAAAGGGTCGTTTTAAAGGTCCCTTCAATCCCGATAGGCACTGCGGCGTTATCAACGACAAGGGCCTACCCTGCTCCCGCTCACTCACGTGCAAGTCTCATTCCATGGGTGCCAAACGGTCCGTTCAAGGCCGTTCCAAGGATTATGACGAACTTTTACTCGAGTGGAACCGCGCGCACAATCCAAACTGGGTCGAACCCGTCAAGCGCGAGAGCAAGAAGGAGCGCAAGGAGAAGAAGGAACGCGAAAAGCGCGAACGCAAACAACGCGAGCTCGAGGAACTTGCAAAGAGGAAAGGAATCGATCTCAGCAAGCCTGGTGCAGAGGCGCAGCTGGAACAACTCAAGTCATCTACGAAGAAGAAAAAGAAAGTGGAGAATGCTGCCGTAGCCGCTGGAGGTGCTGGCGTGCATCCTTCGGGCAACAACGCGAGAGCCGATGATGAACACGGAGCGGAGAATCTCGCAGATTTGGACTCAGAGGAGGAGCTGGATTCGATGGCAAAAAGCGTCCGCCTAGCCAATGAGGCATGCCTTCTCGGAGTCCCACTAGCTATACCCTGTGATGCCGGCTCTTGGTTCATCGTACGGAGAGAACGCCTGCGGACATGCCGAGATCTGTTTGCTGGAGCCTTGATGAAGGGTGGCGTGTCCAGCGTCGGCGCCGCAGGTGCCGCGGCACGCCTGGGCACTGGAACCGGTTGAAACGTTTTCCCCACTCGTTTACACCTGCCGGAAACTATCTCCCCATCCTTCGCCAACGGTCTCTTCGCGAGTCCCTCATGAATGTACCTCGTCGGTATTCGACGACACCTTCCTCGCGTCTCATTTCACGTTCACGACCGTTTCGCTTGAAAGCCGCTCCGTATTCAGCGCATGCAATCGCCACTCAAGTGAGGTCAAATTGGTATGGCCTTATACGATTCCACCAGGTTCCGGCCGACACCTAATATAATACAATACGTTACCGTTACTCGTTTTCATCGACTGGTGATGGGTAGTGGGAGACCCGGGGTACGGACTGTCGTCTAGAGTGTTTTTATTTGGACATTGGATCTTGTATTATAGTATTATTCGCGTGCTCTATCGCGTTCAAAGAAACCCAGAAAACAGAGAACCCAAATCTAGTGACCTTTTGCGAAACTGGATGGTGTCCTCATCACAGGCCAGCCAGTCCATCACCTTTCTGTCTCGCCTGGACTCGAATCGTTCCACCATCCCCGAACTCCTGACATCCAAGGTCATCCCTTCCGGTTTCTACCAGCCAACCATCTACGGACTCCACGGGCCGCACTGACCTCGGTCCTGGGGCGACATCCTCGACCGTCGTCTTGAGCCACTCGAGCGCCGGCCGCCTAGCCCAGCGATTCGCAGAACCGCCGGGCTGGAACCACCCCATGTGTCCGCCGCCGCGAGTGACGACGATGGTGACCCAGCCGTTGCGATCGTAATCGCTGGGCACCCAGCCCGCGATCGGGTCGTCGTCCGCGTGGAGCGCGAGGAAGGGTACGCGGACCATGTCGAGCTTGTCGTGGCTCGACGAGTACGCGTAGTACGCCCACTCGTCCGGAAAGGGGAACGGCGGGGAGGAGCCGCCGCAGTGGATCGAGACGATCTTGTCAAACACGCGCATTATCGGCCGCTCGTCGGGGTCCGCGAAGAGCGTCGGGAGGGCCTTCGCGAAGGCCGAATCGGGGAATTGTCGGATCGAGTCGGCGTGCCGGGCGACCACCTTTTTCAGGTTCATGCCGAGGCTCTTGGCGTAGGTGGTGCGGTTGAACCAGGTGGACTCCAAGCTGCATTCGCGCGCGCAGGGTGTGAGTGTGTTCGGTCAGCAGGGTGCCAGGTATACCGGCTCTCAAAACGTACACCTGTGCCGCTTTCACGAGATCCCAGGGCTGGGATGAGAGTGCGTTAACAGCAGAAACGTTACAGAGTTTAAGAGCGCAATTACACAAGCGAGTGCACATGCAGAAACGAATCGGCACGATTCTCCCTCTTCGGCAACGTAGCGCGTCAAAAGGTTGGCACCGAGAGAGAATCCAATACCGAGTAGAGGCGCATTGGGATACCTATGTACGATGTAATATATTGCCTGCCGGAAATCGTCCGTATGGCTTAGTCCGTAGAACTGAGGGCTGGTCAATGGTACCCCTGCGCCTGTGGACAGACAACAGCCTCAGTCAAAAGTCGCAGAAGAAAAGAAAAATGTCGCCAACATCCTCGAAAATTTACCACCGCAGCACGATATCCAAGGCCTCCCTCCTCAACTGGTGCCGTAACAGGGGCAATGATGTTACGTACGTAGGCTTCGGTCGAGCCTAGTATAGATCAAGTCAGGCACAAACAGCGCATGGTGTATTGCTGGCTCGGCTCACTTCCGGTTAGACCGTGCAAGGCTACGACCACAGGGGTTGTGTCCTGAAAGACACGACCAGCAGCGGCTGGTGGCGTGAAGTCAACCCCACTGGGAAGGAAACATTCAGCTTCGCCAGTAAATATTCCCAAAGGATAATTACAGACATAGTCCCGCCATCTTTGAGCTTGAGCAGTTTCCTGCCAGCGTCAATGGTTAATGATTCTCGTTCAAAACAGGAATATTACTTGTGGCGAACCTGTCATATATAACGACGTCGTCTTCAACAAACTGACTGGAAGCTGCGTACCCAGTCTGCAAATGACCACTTCATTTCGGTGAGTATGGGGCGATGTAACGGCGATGATGAGTCTATGAACTCACTTGAAAAGACCCCAGGCCGCGTTGAAGGGCTTCAACACACTCGGACAACGCGTCTCGATCAGCGTCCGCAGCGAGATTTTCTCCGAATCGCTAAGTGGGCCACGTGTTTGGGTGATGAGTTGGGCTGGATTTTGTGGCCACGCGACCTTGGAGCGTGACCTGGAGCCCAGGGGTAGGAAGCACGAGCCCACCATCGTTACTCGAGACCTGACTTGGAGAGTCGACGCGACTGGCTTCGGTAATAAACGACGCTGACTAGACAAGGAATCCCGGGAAGGATGAAGGCCAAAGTTAAGCGTGTGCTTGTGTTAGATTTGCCAAGGAGTGGGTGGCGGACGAAGAGGGTGCATGAATTATTGGGCGTTCGAGTTTTAATATACCATCGGTGCGCGGTCAACTCGGAGATCAACGAGACAAGAGACAAAAAGGCATGGATAATGTCACGTGATTATTGCCACCGCTCGCAACCTTTTGAGGAATGACAGCCCACGTGGGCAATAAATGTCAAATGCAAAAAAAAAAGAAAGAAAGAATAGGCCCGGAGCTGTGCGATGCGAGCAGAGCCGTCAAAACTCGCCCGTATATCTATACGCGGACAATGTCCCTTGATTAGACGGGCTGCAATCAGCACACCCGCGGAATTCGGGCGACGCCTTTTGCTGCGTCAGGTGGTCCGTGCGCAGAAGCAGAGAGCGGAGTGGGAGCGTGTGGGAAGTACGGATAAGCAACCGCAAGTGGTCCTGAGGACCTCCATGCGGTCGCAGCGCAGCGCAGAAAGACTGGCCGATGCAAGAGCTACGCCTTCGCGTAATTTGAAACTAACCCGAGCTGTCAAAAGAGAGAGGAATCCAAGACAGCCATTGTTCACGTTTTGACAAGCACGTATATATCGTCATTGAGTACGAGGATAAAGCCAGCTTAGTATATAGGATTTAATCAGTATTGATCCCAGGCTAGACCTCGATTATTGGAGTGACGTTGAGTGTTTGTTGTTGAGTTGGGGTGAAAAACGTCTCAACTCGACTCGATAAAGAACTCAATGACGTCAGGGTTGCCCCGAGAGTTTAAGTGGTGGTGATATTCTTTCTGAATTAAACGCGCCCAACCTGTTGTACGTACGCATTCGCCCCGCCCCTTTCTCCTTCTCCCTCGTCCGCCCTGCCATCGCCACCCCTCGGAATGGCTACAGCAAAGATCAAATCGGCCGCATCCAGGGTGGCCAATTCCTTCCCTCACCCTACCATAACCATCCAGAGAAACAAGCGTGCTTCCCCTCCTTCATCTGCTGGCTCATCGCCCACGATCGCTAAGACACCAAAGACACCCGCCGATGAGGGAATAGACTTTTTTGAATCAGCGATAAGACACGGTGAAGCTCCCGTTCGTGTGTACGAGTTGCCATTAGAGGCAGACGGTGGCCCAAGCAAGAGTCGAGAGGTTCGTCTTCACTGCAACCCATGCAAAGCTAATGCCACGTTGACAAACGTTTCACCTAGTACATTCGTCTCCCTCCCGCAGATATTCCGTATATTCTCCGCGTTTCGATAGAGGCCGGCACTCCGGCGTCTAGAAATGGAGTGTTTAGAACTAATTTCCCCCTCGATGGAGGCGTGTTTGATCGCAACGTTTTTGTGGAGCGCAAGTGAGTGGATATGACAAGTCTCTTCTCACATCGTCGGCTAACAAACTCGTGCATAGGCTTCCCACGAATGTTTCCAGGCCCATCCAAATCGACCTCCCTATATCACACGCTGGCGCTTTTGCTTATTGGGTCGAGTACGACGATGAAACTGCTGGCCAACGCATCACCGGTAGACAAGGTTACTTTAACATCGATCCACTTCTTCGAATCAAGGCGCGCACTCCCATCCTCGACAAAGACTCGAATCATTTACTCCCCGAGGACGGTGGCGCAGCCATTGGGGATGAACTCATCGACCTCCCCCTGTCTGCAGTCTCTCTTCTTAGCACAGTCTCGAAATGGATGGGTCCTGTGTCCAAATGGCCTGACTTTTTTGCGGAGGCTAGGGACCGGGGATACAACATGTTACACTGGACGCCCCTCCAAGAACGAGGCGAAAGTGACTCTCCCTACTCGATCAAGGATCAGATGCGCTATGAGCCGAGCATGTTCGATGACCCCCAAGTCGTCGAGGAAGATGGCGGAATCGCAAAAATGGACGAGATTCTCTCTCTGGCCCGTGACCAATATGGTCTCCTCCACCTGACTGATGTGGTACTGAATCATACGGCGAACAATAGTCCTTGGCTCGAGGAGCACCCAGAAGCTGGTAGGTCCTCTGTTCATGCTATGTCCTCAGTCACAGCCCTGAACATATTCGGCTTAAGGCTATAGCCCGCTCAACTTCCCACACCTTGTTCCCGCTCTCGAGCTTGATGATGCTATCCTTGAGTTCTCGTCTTCACTCAAGGACTTGGGTTTGCCTACTGAGGTCAAATCAATGGATGATATCGAACTTATAACGGATGCCTTTTACGAGTACATCCAGCGATTCAACTTCTGGCAGTATTACGTCCTCGACACCAAGAAAGAGAAGGAAGTACTTCAGGGCGCCCTTTCTACTGGAAACATCCAGGCGTGGGAGGGACCTGACGTCCGGGGCAAGAGTGTCCCCGAGCTTGCAACAATTTTACGTGCGCATCGCGACGGGGAATTTATACAAGGACTGTCGAAGTATGCGAGGCGGTATGGCGTGAATGTAGATGGTGCCGTTGCGGCTGGTTTCGTCCTAGCTGCGCGTGGAAGGGATGTGGATCTCGTCGATACTTGGGGCCAGATTGTGGACGCCTTAAACTTGCCACTTTACAAGGAATGGGAAGATGATGTCAACAGTGCCCTGGAGCATATCAAAAACCGCCTGAAATATACTCGTCTAGAAGATCATGGTCCAAAACTAGGTGAAATCACGAAGAAGTCAGTATTCTCGCCCCGTCTGCCTCAACGAGAACTAAGGCGGTTACAGGTCTCCAATCATGGAATCCTACTTTGCTCGCATTCCGGGCGCCGAGAAGGAACCTCTCAAGTTCTCCCTCGCCGTGAATGGATGGCTATGGAACGCGGATCCCCTTGCCAACTTCGCCCTACTTCCGTCCAGAGCCTACTTCCGGCGCACGGTCATCGCTTGGGGCGATTGCGTGAAACTTAATTACGGTAGCTCACCTGAGGATTCACCGTTTCTTTGGGAGCACATGACCAAATATGTGACGACCCTGGCCCGCTCGTTCACAGGCTTTCGGCTTGATAACTGCCACTCGACCCCGCTACACGTCGGCACAACTCTCCTTGACCGCGCGCGTACGGTAAACCCTGACCTCTACGTCGTTGCCGAACTGTTTACCGGGAGCGAGGATATGGACACGATATTCGTGAGCAGGCTCGGGATAAACAGCCTTGTCCGTGAAGCTGGAAATGCATGGGATCCAAAGGAGTTCTCTCGCATCACTTGGCGCTATGGCCTCGGGAAACCATTCGGCTCGATGGATCATGCTTGTCTCACCTCATCCTCATATATTGCCTCTCCAACTACGTCAGGACGTGGTCCCACCCGACCATGCGTCATATCCCCAATCTTTGGATCACTGCCGCACGCGCTTTTATACGACCAGACACACGATAACGAGTCGACAGCTAGCAAGCGGTCACCACAGGATACGCTATCGATAGCTGGCATAGTCGCATTCTCCTGGTGCGCTACAGGCAGTGTAAAGGGTTTCGACGAAGTGTATCCGCGACTGCTTGAGCTTGTCACGGAGAAACGATTATATGAACTCGTCGGGCTCGGCGATACAGAGGGTAAACACTTCGGGCGGAGCGGAATTGCCGTCGCAAAGAGGTTATTAAATAGCCTACACCGCGAGATGGTTCTCGGGGGATTCGAAGAGGGTCACATCCACCAAGAGAATGATGTAAGCCTAACTTGGTTTCCCCATCACACGCATCGTTCTAACTTTCTCGTTTACGCAGTATCTTGTTATGCACCGTGTTCAGACAAGTACAGGGCGGGGTTACCTGCTAATAGCGCACACAGCCTACCCTTCTTCCCGGGGCTCGCAAGACCGTGGTTTTAGTACGTATTTCTCGATATGGCGTCCCAAATGCTTACGGCAGTCGGACAGTCGAACCTATTCGCTTGCGTGGATGTAGTGCCAAGTTCATCTTCGGAGCGAGCATTGAATTCACAGAAGGTGCTCCCATTCCAAACACCATTACTGGTATTCCGTCGAAGCTTGTGCACCTTCAATCTGTAACTCCGTCCTGGGGAAGTGATGTCAAGGGTCCATACTCCGATATCACTGTGCCCGACCATTTTCCACCTGGCAGCATCATGATCTTCGAAACACAACTCGAAGGTTTGGATCCCACTCTTGACAAGATTTGCGCATCAGGAGCAGAGGACGCATTTCAAGACCTAGACCTCGTCGATTTGAACGTCTTATTGTTTAGGGCTGAAGGGGAGGAAATGGATGCCACGGGTGGAGAGATCGGCGCATACGACATCCCTGGTGTTGGAAAACTCAGGTATTGCGGTCTGGAGGGCTGGATGCATCTCCTCAAACCCGTCATTCAGCAAAACGATCTCGGGCACGCTCTCTGCGGTAACCTGCGGGATGGGACCTGGGCGCAAGACTACATATCCAATCGGCTGTTTAAGCAAGCAACTTCACTGCCCAAACTTCAGAAACCCGCGGAATGGTTCAAGGAACGGTTTGACCGTGTAGAAGCGACTGTGCCGCCTTATCTCCGGCCGAAATACTTCGCAATCGTGATCTCAGAAGCGTACAAAGCAGCTCGTCACGTGGCCATTGAACAATGTTCTGATTTTATAGCGTCCGGCCACTCGTTCACACAGGACCTAGCGATGGTGTCTCTACAGATGCATGGACTCGTGCAGTCGGCTTCGCTGGAACCGTTCAAAGGAGCTCCTTCATTAGCCGCAGGGCTCCCTCACTTTGCCACTGGTTGGGCAAGATGTTGGGGTCGGGACGTATTCATCTCGTTGCGCGGCCTTTTCCTAACAACCGGCCATTTCGAAGCTGCTAAGAGACATATATTGGCATTTGCGTCGACGTTAAAGCATGGGCTTATTCCAAATCTGTTGGACTCTGTTCGTAACCCAAGGTCGGTGCCTCGTTAGGGTATGGCAGTACAGTTTACGTGACCGATCTCTTAGGTACAACTCACGCGATTCACCTTGGTGGATGCTTCAGAACATACAAGATTATGTGAACAAAGCGCCCGATGGCCTTGCTCTCCTCGAAGAGCCCGTGAAACGTCGCTTCCCTAAGGACGATACATGGGTACACTGGGATGATCCGCTTGCCTATGCTGAAACCAGCACCATCGCCGAAATCATTCAGGAGGTGCTACAGCGACACGCAAACGGCATCTCCTTCCGCGAACACAACGCGGGTCCCAACCTCGATATGCAGATGCGCGACGAGGGATTCAACATTGATATCCATGTTGATTGGAAGACAGGCCTGATTCTTGGGGGAAATGCGTGGAATTGCGGAACGTGGATGGACAAGATGGGAGAGTCTGAGAAGGCAGGGACGAAGGGTATCCCGGGGACTCCGCGGGATGGTGCACCGATTGAGATCACTGGGCTCCTAAAGAGTACCCTGAGGTGGCTCGACGAACTATCGAACCGAGGCAGGTTTCCCTTCATAGGAGTTGAAGCAGAAGGTGGGTCGAAGGGGGTTTTTTTTTATTATAGGCATCGTCTCACCAGATTGGCGTTACAGTGGACGGAAACCGACGCTTAGTCACGTATGGAGAATGGAATGACTTGATTCAAGACTCATTCGAAAAGTCATATTATGTGCCTCTTGGTGGGTCCTTACTTAGTCTTTTACTTCCGCTCATCTAGTGTCCAGACCCCTCTGAGGACAAAGAGTGTGAAATCAACCCGGCTCTGGTCAACCGCCGCGGAATTTACAAGGATGTCTTTGGATCGGGAGCTAGTCGAGAATGGTCTGATTATCAGTTCAGGCCAAACTTCCCAATTGCGATGACAGTGGCGCCAGAGCTGTTCGATCCAGAACACGCCCTTGGTGCGTTAAAGCTTGCAGACGAGGTTCTCAGGGGCCCGCTAGGGATGAGGACCCTCGATCCGAGCGATCTACAGTATCGTCCCTTCTATGACAACTCCAATGATTCAGATGATGCCGCCATTGCGAAAGGCAGAAACTACCATCAGGTCAGTATACAGCGATAATGTGGCCTGTCGCCTGTTCTGACTGTCGTTTTAGGGTCCCGAATGGGGATGGCCATTGGGTTACTTCCTACGCGCTTATTTGTATTTCGATTCGAAGTACGGAGAGGGTCAAGAGGTCAGTGGGATTTCCGGCGTCATACTAGGTTCTGAAGGTTGTTCGTCAGGACATATCTATCACTCTACATCACATTTACGGCGTCCTTCGCGCTCCTCGGGCGTATATCCGCAATGATCCTTGGGCCGGACTCCCTGAGTTGACGAACAAGGATGGGGCGTTCTGTTACGACTCGTGCGCCACGCAGGCTTGGAGTGCAAGTACCATTTTGGACGTTCTGGAAGATATTAACGAATTGTCGTGAAAGAGCGAAGAGGGTTTTTGGAGTAGAAACATTGTTTAGGTAGAGCAAAGAGGAAAGAGATGATGCCATGATCATGATTGTGACATTGTGTGGCCTTGTTTGTGAGGAGAGATTTGCTCGCCGTCGCGTCGAGCGAGAGACGGACATGACTCTCCCCATCTCTTATGTCTTTCTTCGGTTTCGAACAAACCAATCGATTGCAACAGGAAAAGAAAAGGTTTCTAGAAGGAAGAGGAGAGCAGGAAGATCTTGCTGTCTACACCTGGGGTGAAGACAGCTACGATGGGCTAGGCGATGCTCTCCTCGAAGGTGGCGATGAACTAAATGACGAAACGTTTGGTGGTACCGGGGAAGTCGGCAAGTTTTTATCTTTCAAATCACAGCATTTCCCTAACTCACGATGAGCAGGCAAGGACTTTGATTTCACACAACAAAGTCTCCCGCTTGATGAACATCCTGGACTTTTCCCGGCCCAGTCTGCCTCCATCAAGCAAACTACTCCACAGTCCGATCCATTTCGAGACACGGCACAGGCCAATGAGACTCAGGGTTCTTCTTCGTGTACGGTCGTCACAGAGTTAAATCCCTTTCCCCTCTCAAATTTCCTCCTCTCTGCCCCGCAGCTCGTCCAGGCCAATCACTTTGGGACGAAAAGTCGCCCTTCTCGGTCCTTCCTCGACCGAGTAGTACATCCCGCCCTGCTGATCACGCTCGCAATGGCTCCGTTCGTCTATCCAGCCTTTCGAATGGCGGCTCAGTCTCGTCGTCAAGCGTCGTCCAGTCACTTCCACCCAGCGTTCCCGCCGCTCAGCTAACCCCGCAAGGCGGAGCTCGAACATTGCAAGATATCGAGGCAGAGATGAAGGCTGCTGCAGTTGCGCAGCGCATGCAGAATGCCGCCGTCACGCAACGACAGCAATTGCTGCAGGAGCAACAGCACGCCCAACAACCTCACTTCTATCAGCAACAACGCTCCGCCCCCCCAAGGATGCACCCCCAAGCACAATCACCGAGGTTCCATCAGCAACTACAACAACAGCAACTCCTACAGCAGCAACAGCTGCGAGAACAGCAGATACAGGAGCAGCTACAGTTACAGATCCGTCAACAACAGATGCTGGAGCAAGAGCGCGAACGCGAACGCCGATTACAGGAGGCACAGCTTCAAGAACAGATACGAGTGCTGCGAGAGCTACAATTGAAGGAGGTACAGCTGCAAGAGCTCCAATTGCAAGGGCAACAGTTGCAAGAACAGCAGCTACGCATTGAACACATGGAAAGGCACCTCCGTGCCCAGCGACCCGATGCTCGCCAGCATCAGATCATGCAGAATCAGTATCTCCATCAGCGCCAACCATCGGATCACTCTCTTCCAGGCGTCGTGTCCCCGCAACAGTTCGCCCAGCGTAGACAGCAGTCGCCTGCCTTCGTCGAGCCCCATCTGCAGCCTCAATACCAGCAGAAGGGCCAGTACGTGCCTCAAAGCAGCCAATTGCAGCAGCGCCTCTTGTCTGAGATGGCCCAGGTGGAGTTTATGCGTGATGTGCAAGTCACATCGCAGGCGGAGCAAGACGCCCTTCAAGCCGAAGCGATGCGTAGGATCATGGAGACTGAACGCATGGAAGAGAAGAGGAGACGGAAAGCCGCCAAAATTGCGCATATGGTACGTTTTGCGTCGTATCATTATATCATATTTTCTGTATGCTGATTTCCTTTAGTCTCGGTACAACGACCTCATGACGCAGTCCGATAAGGATTTCATTACGCGAATACAAGTCTCACAGCTCGTCACGCAAGATCCCTATGCGGATGACTTTTACGCGCAGGTTTACGGTGCTATTATGCGCTCGCGTCTGGGACTCCAGCCGTCGGACGAACGTGTCCTGAAGTTCGGGTCTTCTGGGGGCGTTGGACTAGGCTTGGGCCAAAAAGGTGCTGGGCGACGGCCAAGCGCTATGCAGAAAATGGAACAGCAAGTAGAGCGCATCGTCAACAACGCTCGTCAAAGGGAACAGGACAAGCGTGAGCCGTTCCTCCACGCGGTACACTCTGAACAACTATAAGGCTAACTACCAGCACCAGCGATGCAGAATAGCCTGCAGGGTGCTCTTGGAAAAACTTCTGGGCGGAGTTACAAGGCAGCACCGAGACAACTATTACAAGTCGACCCCTCGGCCAGCTCTTCACATGCGCACGTATCCAAGGAAGACGCTATACGGACGCATGGAGAAGGCGCGGCCAAGGAAGCTGCAAAGATAGGTGCGGAGGCGCTTGGTGTCACTGCCCATGTAAGGCTGTACATTCTGTTCATAGCCATCGCTCATCGGTTCTCAGCCGGACGACACAGTCCATAGGGACCCATTGACCACGAAGGAGGCACTCGGGATTCTCGAAGATCTGTACGACCTGGTGTTGGATATTGAACAACTGAGACGCGAGCAGTCGAGTTTCGACGCTGAGGATACAGAGGCGATAGACTTCAGGTGCGTGTCTAGAAGTCCATTATAAAATCTCTCAGGATGTCCCTAACTCACTTCGAGGAATGCTCGGTACTCTGAACTCGTCCAGCAACTATGGGACGGCCTAATGGTCATGGTACCTTTGGAAACAAGGCGAGTGTTTTTCCCTTGTTGTCGCCGCTTACTGACGCGATTGCGTCCAGCAATCCCCATCCATTCATCTCTCTCATCGCCCCTTCCAAGGGAAAAAAGCTACTACCAAGGATCTCGAGACACCTCTCCTCCCAGCAAATGCTCACAGTGCTAACTCTGCTAGTGGCGTGCTTCTCACAAATGGACATAATTTTGCACGCGCATATTCTCGATCTCCCTGAGGAAAATACTCGTCAGCAGGATTTGGAAAGACAAACACAAGCATTCTTGGGGAGCGTCATCCAGAGCATCCTACCCGTCGTTGCCAAGGCAGGTTTACGTCTAGTCAGTGGACTATTAGGGCTATTGTTGGAGAGAAGCGACATTGTTTCCATCACCCAAACAAGGGTTTGTTTGTTACACGATTTATCAGTTACCTCCGGCTGATCGCCTTCCCAATAGCCGGGCCTAGCTATTTTGACGTTGTTTCTTAGCCGCGTTGAGGTGATCAAACAAAGTATGTCAGCTGCCGCGGATTTGTCGGAGCTTCCCACACAAGAGGAAACGGAACAATGGTACGAGCAATTCGACTTTAGCCTGTGTTTAATTGAATGTGTTCGCAGGGAATTGATGTTCGACCACCTATTCCAACTCTTACACCCAAATCTGTTGTACCTCTTCCCCTCGACCCGTATGGCCACAGCACTAGCCTCCCTCCCGCCAAATTCTGTTCCTCCTCCCCGTCATACCGAAGCCCTCGATCAGCCCGTATGGCAATTCCTCGCAGCACTTGCACTGCACGCGACAAATGAGCAACAACAGGCGCTCGTCACTACACTCCGCGAGAAGGTCCTCGAGAATGTCGCAAGTGCGAACAAGGGCTGGGTCGCCGATGAGGACGAGCGCCGTGCTAAGCTCGGGAACGTTAATCTCTTCCTACACGCCCTTGGCCTGGACAGCTCGCAGATCAGTATCTAATCCGTTTGTCGGCGACTGCGCTAAACTGTAGAAGTAAGTTACATTGTCGATATCCGTATCCGCTTCATATTCTGGAAACTAGAACCGTTGAAAAACACAGCCTCGTGCTGATGGGAGCTCACTCTTCCTGCGTAAGAAAGCACGACCATCGTTGCATTGATGACGGTTTCTTGGTGTGTTCCGATGGATTTCCTAAAAACTGCGTGGGGGACCATCAAGATGGGCCAACAGCACCCTGACACTGCCATTCCGTATGTTATCCACGACTACGCTGTGCTGACAACCCTTTTACAACCACAACGCGGCTGACTGATGGGACAATGATGGTGTCGAAGTCGCGGTATGGCAGCGTTGTTGTATTTTCCTTCGATTGTCATACAGGACAGGTAAAACATTAAGAGACCGCCACGAAGGGCAGTAATTTTGAGATATTTCTGGCTTTCAGGATCTGTGACTTTTTTCATAATGCCTTTTCTGTAATATCTCGCTCACCGGATATCTGTGCGCTTGAAGCATCGCAACACTAGAGCGCCCGGGGACCACAGGATCCCATGAAACGTCCTTGTCATTCACCGCTTCCTTTTTTGGGGTAGTCGCTCTGACTCGTTTTCCGAAAGAGCGTCATGCATTTGCGTATCGCCGAACATCAGAATATGCTGTAGCCGGCCCAGGCGTGGGGGTTTTGAGCCATCCATCCCACCACGCCCCCACCCATTAGCAGGGTTATGCCGAGTTCCGCGGAACTCTGACTCGTCCATCCCGGTTCCAAGTTCCTGGCGTCTCTTTTCCCAAAAGGGTCGCCCCGCCAACGAGCCGTGACCGTGGCGCGACACTCACTGACTCTGTGCCACAAATAGCGGTGCCACAAGCATATACGATGCGAGGTCAAAGCATAGCAGGATGATCGTAGTCGGCCAGCCGGAAAGCGCCCTGCTTTGTTGCGGTTGTACTAGTACACGTACTATCAGGATGAGGCCTAGTCGTGTGGCAAACACACAACTGGCACCACTACAAGAGGTAAAAACCCCCCTCTCCCTCCGGACCTCTCACACTGACCCCCCAACACAGATCTCTCTCTTCCCCTCCCTCCAACCCCTTCCTTGCGGACTCTTCAGAGCGCCGTAGCTTAGTCTTATTATACCCCCCCTCCTTTCGCCATGTCGTATGCAAGTATCCCGCCTCCATCCTCTCGACGCGTTCGTCTAATAGCTACCAGAACCCTGTGTACACATCTGTCCCCTTCGTCCGCAGCGATGGGTTCCTTGTGCGGATGTTCGGCCGTCGGGACGCCGCGTTTTTCATTGAATCCCTCCTCAAGATGAACGCGAATGACGTCTATCTCGTCGGGAACGTGCCCGGATGGCACAGCGCGTTGATGGTCCAGCACCCGTCCGTCGGCGACACTCGCTACGACGCAGTGGCCAACAACGTCCCCCTCTACCTGCTGGATTTCATCCCCATGCCCATGTACCACGTTGTCCCGCAGAAGATCTGGACTCCACCGAACCAGTCCGACTGGCGTCGATATGTCGAGCAGGCGCACCTGCGCATGCCTGTTTTCTTCGTTCAGGGTAACGGTGCCATCGGCCTGCCGTTGCCTCGGGCTGTGGTAGGAGACACGGCGTCGCTGCGCGGCGCTGACAACCCTGCTCCTCTGGGAGGTGGCCATTCTACCCAAATCCGCATTGCCGTAAGTCCGTCCCCCCCCTTCCCCTTTTCCCCTCTCCGCACCATCTCCCCCTCCCCTTATTTCTCTCTCCGTCTCACTGTCCTGCTTGCCCTTTAGTGGCCCGGCTATGAAACTTGGGAACGCCAGATACAGATCAGGGATCAAACGCGACATCGCAATGAAATCACGCTGGAGCGGTTTGC
>QFFA01001817.1:0-22131 GCA_003316565.1 Russula foetens
CCGGTGCCAGTGTTGGAGAGATAGAAGAAAAGCGCGGAACTTGGGCCGGTGGGCTAATTATGCCTTTTTCAATGTTCTAATGCTGTCGCCATCTTGCCTCGGTATTGCGAATTTGTGACTCTTCAGCTCGTCATGGCCTTCTACGTGCTCGCTGACTGGTCTCATCACTCACTACAACACATCCTGATTTACCCCGATGGTATAGGCACTTTCACATCCCCTTGCCATGCTGGATCTGAAGACCGAGCCCCGCACTCCCTGCTTCCCAACGCTTTTAAGCCCCACTTGTGAGCAGACTGAGTTCAACCTCTGGAATCACCTCCTCGACATGGACAAGGGATCCCTACCTCACTCTCAGCCTTCTAGGAGCGGTCGTAGAGGCACACCCAATGAAGGCACCCGCCCTGTCAACAGACCGTCTACTCAAGCAAACGTTACCCCCGGCCCTAGCAGTACAGTGTGTCGAATTTCCTTAACGATCCACGAAAAATCTGATGTATAATGTAGGCCGCTGCTCAGAGTCACACTGGACCGGCACCAGGATGGCAGCCACAGCAGCAACCCGCACCGCCGCCTGGACCAGGAAATATCGAGGAAGTAGCCCGTGCTCTACGTACGATACAGGACGCCTACCCTTTCCTGGTCCAGTCTGTGGCCTACCATCAACAAGGCCATCCCAATCAACTTCCGTCTGCTGTCCCCCCCCAGCCATCGTCACAGCCACCGTGGCCATTAACCCAGCCGTCCACATCTCATAGAGAAACTGCATCCCAATACACACCAGGGTTCGGGCAACTCGTTCCCCCGGACACCAACTACTCTCCTGCGAGCGTTCCCTATCCAACCTCACATTTGCCTACACCATTTGCCGTTTCTCCCGGTCAGTCGAGTTTTCAAGCAGTCATACCAGCGCATACACTGGAAGGTGCGCCGGTCGATGCCGAAGCGATTGCCGAGGAAAAGCGCAAACGCAATACTGCCGCCTCGGGTATGTAACAGACTAGTGCGGACGCTCGCGAATCACGACTGAGCGGTCCTTTTCCTTCCTTAGCACGCTTCCGAGCCAAGAAAAAGGTTCATTCACATACTCTTGAGCGACATGTGACAGATTTATCTGGGCGCGTCGATGAACTGGAGCAGGAAGCAGCCGATCTAAAGAGAGAGAACGGATGGCTAAAGGAGATTGTCATGCTGAAGAGCGGGAGGGTTAGGGGTAGTGAACTTCTGGCAGGGCCGTCACAGCCCCCTGGCTCACAGGATTCCGAGGATGATGGAGACGAAGACAGCGAGGGGAGGGGAAGTACAAAGGGGAAAGGGAAACGATCTGGTGCATGAGGCCGTATTGAATTAGTGTTACCATCTTGCGTCTTGCAAATCGTTAGTCACCTGGCCGAGGGGTGACGGCATTTTGGATTTTGGGAAGTGTACGGTCACGGTAGCGTCGCCACTTGTTTTAGCACGTTCGAACCCCCATGTCCTTTGGACGACCACCGTCTATCTCTACCGGCTTCAAGGTCACACCGCCTGACAGAGGATCATTTCCTCTAGATCACTTTGGTCTGTGTCCATTTCAAGTTTCGAGACAAAGCTGTTCAGGTTCAAACTTGCCTCCTCAGGAGAATGCAAAGAATTCATGACACGATATCTGGACTGTCTGAATAAAAACTCGAGTTCTTCCTCCAATTGTCGGCACTTGAATAAAGACTATTTGGATTGCAGGATGCAGAAGTACGTTTTTCGTATGCGACTGCGTACGTACTAACACACCGTGGCAGTGGACTTATGGAGAAGGACGAGTGGAAGAATCTAGGGTTAGCCAATCTTAAGGACGACAAGAGAAAAACATAACGACCAATGCTGTTTTGTCCCTCTTGTCTGTCTCATTCACAACGCACGATCCTACCCATTCCCGTTTTCTGCAATTCCTGAAGAACGCACAAGTAGAGCATATTAATTTAAATACAACAGCGCCCATGGGCCTTCGTTCCCTGCCACGCATGCGTGCACACTCTCACGGACTTGACAGCAGGACAAAAGTCTATAATTAGAAAACAAGTTTGGCATTACCTGAAAGAAGCCCAGGATAGACGGCAGCCGACCGTCGAGTTATGAAGATACTAGTAACACAATCAATCAGATAAGAGGGTAGCTCGTCAGGAATCACGTCTGATGACCTCTCCTCGCGGCCGATAAACAATCTTCTTCGAGTCCTTTTACCCACACAACCTGGCACCCGGCGTCTCTCAGTTTCCGCGCCCCCTCGCACTGCACAAAATCGTCCGGTTCGCCGACGCCGATAAAGCACCGCGGCACTTTCGCCGCGACCAACGCGTCCGCACAGGGTGCGAGACCTGAGGTGCGCACGGAACAGGGCTCGAGAGTGGTATAGACGTCGGTGTGCTTCAGCACGTCGTCGATGTCCGGCGGTGCTGCCCTTTCCTCCTCTTTCTCCTCCTCCGCCGCGGCGCTCGGAAACATTTCGGAGAGCTGCTCCGGCGAGAGGCCGCGCGCCTTGGCGAGCGCGTTGGCTTCTGCGTGCGTGTTTCCTGGAAGCTCACGCGAGTATCCCGTGGCGAGGACGACGGGCTGATCTGCGATCGAGGGATAGCGGGTGACCAAGACGCAGCCGACGCAAAAAGCCGTGGGTGTGGGCACACATTTCGTGGCCTCTGAGAGCGCCCTGCGAAGGTACTGGGTATGCTCGTAATCACCTATCGATATCAATAGCAAACCAAACGAAGAAATGAGGAGGGTATAATATAAGAAACGGGACTGCTACAGACCGATATCCATGAGTGACTGAGTTGCCTCTAAGCAGCCGGGAGCAACCGTAATCGGAATTGTACGCGTGACATTTGTGTGACAAAGTGGGTGACCCACTTCAAAGTTCTCTTTCTGAAGCCAACTCTCAAGACTCGTCGCGGTTACTGTATTCCCAATGGCTGCACTGCAGGCAGCAAAAAAATACGCAACCCTCCCGCCGACCGTGCGCACGCTCGCGTCAGGCGTGCCGGCCGCTCCCTCCCTTAATTTATCTCGAACCCCCGATACACACCATCATGGCCACGCAGCCGGCCGTTCTGATCTTCCTCCCAAATGGGCCGGCGGGTACCAGCTCTCGTCGAGTGGTTCGATCAACAAGTCCTTCACGACCGGTACGCTTACTCCATCCCGAGCAGTGTTTTCACGTCCCTAACAAAAGCAACAACCAAACCCAAAAACCCGTACAACATGACACAAACCCACAAACTAACCTCCGACCAAAACGCCGCCTCTTCGACACAACTGTACATGAAATGAAACCTGCAGTCCCCGCGAGCGGAGCATTCACCCACCAACGCACGATGCACACGTCGGCGCCTCGTCGCGACGCACCCGAAGTTCCCGACCTAAGCGCCTACCAAGCGCCCTCAGCCTCCGCGAACCGCGCGCTGTCCTACTTCATGATAGGCTCCATGGGCGTGCTCTCAGCCTCGGTAGCCAAGTCGAGCGTGGCCGAGTTTTTAGGGACGATGTCCGCGTCCGCGGACGTGCTGGCGCTGGCCAAGGTCGAAGTGGAGCTGGCGAGCATACCGGAGGGCAAGAACGCGATCATCAAGTGGCGCGGCAAGCCCGTGTTCATTCGCCATCGCACGCAGGGAGAGATCGACGAGGCGCGCCAGGTCGACTGGAAGGGCCTTCGCGATCCCCAGCCCGACGACGCTCGCGTCAAGAAACCCGAGTGGCTCGTCATGCTCGGCGTGTGCACACACTTGGGTTGCGTGCCCATCGGCGAATCGGGCGATTACGGAGGATGGTGGGTCTCTGTCTTTTTTCTTTCTCCACCCCCCCCCCCTCTCGAGCTCAAGAGAGGGATTGCTCCGTCGTGCTCTCGTCATGCGAATTGGCTCACCATTTCCGTGCTGCAGGTTCTGCCCGTGTCATGGTTCCCATTATGATATCTGTGCGTGTTTGAATGGTTTGGGAACAGAAACCCCTACTAACGCATTACTCTACTTATCAGCTGGCCGTATCCGCAAGGGTCCTGCTCCCGTAAGTACACCGCCGTTCCCGTTCACTTTGCATATGTTTACTTCATTTATTTCCAGCTTAACCTCGAAGTCCCCGTACACGATTTCAATGAGGCGGAAGGAAAGCTTGTCATCGGCTAAGCGTCTCGACCTGTCACGGAGTTCCTGTTCCAGATAGTACAATGCGTATTTGGTACCCTGAAATCATAGACCTTCATTTCATCCACCGGCACCCCTTTTCTGGGTGCAACATTAGGCAAATTTTACGCAAGGATGACAGGTAAAAAAAGAAAAGCCTCGAAGGGGCATATATGATAAACCACTAACATGGGTGACATGGGTGTGAAGTAGAGCTATACAGATCCAGTGTGTGAGAGCAGGCATTGCTAATAGTAACATTGATGGGACGGACTATTAGTTGTCAGCCGGTAAAGTAGGGGTAGAAAGGTAAAAGGTGCCATAGGCTAATGACCCTCACGACGTTGCCACGAGACGGAGGTAAAAGCTAAAAACGCTGGTGTCAACGCCACGGGCGAGAGTCGGAAACGTGCCAGCGCTGTCATGACCCTGTGAAACATCCAACCCGCTCACCAAACAACGCTCTCGAGCGTTGTCGCTTCCTCATTCCAATCCACATCCAACCACGGATGGTTGGCCATTTCGCCTGCGCTGGCACGTTCACGCATATCAAGGGCAAGCATCGGCTCCAAAAATGAGCAAAGGGCATCCGCGTCGGCTGGTTCGAAGAGATACTTCTCACGCATGACGCGGTTGAGAGGCCATGGTTTAAGGTGTTTGATGTAGCGCAGTGCCCCTGTATGGTCAAAGAGCTCGCGGCTATATCGTCCCCCTTGCTTGATTGATGGAGGGAAGTCACCCAATAACTCGATGATCTGGGCTAGATGGTCGTCATCTTTGGAGAAGACCTGGCCCTGCGATTGGGGCTCGAATAGATACTCCGCGGTCAATAGCTCGAACATCTAAGTTAGGTCTGGTCAGCGCGTAGCAAATGTGCCTCAGGACTTGGACGCACCACACATGCAACGCTCCAAACATCGACCTTGCAGTCCCAGTCGCTCCGCCCGATAATGGCTTCTGGTGAGCGATACTGCCGCGTCTGAATATCCTCGGTAAAGTGTCGCTTGGAGGGGGTCGCATTCCCAAGATCTGCAATCTTGACATGGACGGGGTGGAAAAGGGGCGGATTTAGAGACGGGGAACTATCGGATGATGACGAAGAGGAAGAAAGTGGAGATGAGGGAGATTCGGAAGAAGAGGAAGAAGAGAAGGAGCCGTTCCGACAAGGTTTGGGGTCAATGGGGTGAGAAGGTGCTGTCTGCGTCAGCAACGAAGGTCTTGGAGGCATGACGCGGGAAGATGGGCCCTCGTGTGGCTCGATATGGAGGACAGCATTTGTTCCTGTTGGGCGCTCCGGTGACGTCAACTTCAACTTGGACATCGCGCTGCCTAGGCTAGTCGCAGGAGAAGAGAGAGAGGAGCTTGGGCGTAGCAGAGAGTCGGTGTAACTGCTGGCACCCAAACTGCCACTAGATCCAAGACGGGAATGAAGGCGGCAGTGATCAGGAGGGGTGGATAGAGGCTGTGACTCTACAATGTGAACCGAGCGGTTCGGAACCGAGACTGCATGCGACGTGAGGGCAGCCACGCGGCGACTGCGGGGATTGGGAGGGATGGGAAGCTTATGCGTTTGGGGTGGAGGACAAGTAGAAAGCTGGGCAGCGATGTGAGACTCGATGCCGGGTATGCACATCACTATAAGAGACGAAACAATTAAACCGATGTCTGGTGTAAAGGGGCAACGTGTGACTGACTAATGTTTTCGGGCTTGATGTCCGTGTGCACGAGGTTACATTCGTCGTGTAGATACTGCAAGCCAAGGAGAACTTGCTTGGCTATGCTTTTGACGACGCAAGGGGGAACGCCCTTCCTGCGATTCTTCTCAATGAGAGAGAGGAGGTTCGCGCCGAGAGGCTCAAAGGTGATACATATGTGGGTCGTGGAGGAGACCGCATGGGTAAAAGAATCGAGAAAGGAGACAATATAAGCCCTCCCTGGATGAGACGGGGATGCGTTGGTTATCTGGCGTAGCAGTTTTATTTCATCCCGAGCTGTCTCTGAGTATCTTCCGGCAGACTTGATGATCTTCAATGCCGAATGACGCTTCTTCCTGTCGCGACGAGTTGAAGTAACTAGAAAACGGAGAGTGTGAGGGGGAGAAATGACGTACAGAGTGTCCTTGACGAGCCACACGGTCGAAAAGTGACCCCAACTAAAGGAAACTTAGGCGGGCCGACGACGAAAAAAGGGGAAAGAGCACGTACCCGAGTTTCCTAACGATGGTATATCTTCCATCTTTGAACGCTTCGCCTACTTTTACCTGGAGATAACCACCGTAGTTGTAGTCTGCGGGTGATTCCTCGTCCTTTGGGGACATTGAGGAAGATTGAGCTGAGGATGAAGAGGAACGGCTAAGTGCAGAACGGTTTAGGTGAGGCAGAAAAGATAAGAAAGAAACGCCTCAAATCACGTGATATGGCCTGGTTACTGGTAATCGATCGTCTCCGTTCCGTTCCGTTGGCGTTAACGTTGGCGTTTATCGACCATTTTCAGTCTATGTCTGCACTCTCACGCTCGTCCAACTTTCTCGTCACCCCAACAGCGCCCTTCATCGGAGCTGTCAAAGACGAATGGCAGCTGTATAGGTCTGTTTTCACACCCTTTTTCACCCCTCTTCAAATAACAAATATTCAAACACGTACCCTCAACACAGCGATTGCGCGGAAGATTACACCCTCGGACCGCCCATCGGATTTGGCTCATCTTCTATCGTCTACCACGCAACATACCATCCGAAGAATTCGCAAGGCACACCTATACCATGTGCCCTCAAGGTTCTCGACCTTGACAAACTTCCTCAAGGATCGTTGCGCCTTCTTCAGAGGGAGACGCAATTAATGTCCCTTTCGAAGCATCCAAACGTCCTTCGCGTGCGAGGCAGCTGGTTGGATGGCCATAAAATACACATCGCTCTCCGCCTTATGAACGCAGGAAGTGCCGCCGATGTCATGCATTATGCATGGCCCGGCGGAATGGAGGAGGAGGTCGTACGTTGCATTCTCAGGCAAGCCCTTGACGGCCTCAAGTAAGCTTATAAATCTCTCTCTCATCTCATCTCGTTCTCATCCTAAGCTCGTCCCTCCTCCATTTATAGTTATCTGCACATCAACGGCTTTATTCACAGGGATATCAAAGCCGCAAATCTCCTCATCGACGATGACGGTACCGTACTCCTTGGTGACCTTGGGGTCGCCGCTCCACTGAATGACGAAGACTACACTCACACGCACAACCACGTGAATGAGTATTCGATGGCTTTCCGGGCCGTTATCTTTGATTCGGACGTCAAGCCTGCGCCACGACTTTCCAAGGTCGGCAAGCGGCGCTCGTTCGTTGGCACGGTCCGTTTTGTTCCCTTGGAAATCCGGAATATCACACGACCCTTATCTATCACATCTCTCAGCCATGCTGGATGGCTCCAGAGCTCATCTCCGGTTTCCAATACGATTCGAGCGCCGACATCTGGTCCTTTGGCATCACAGCCCTCGAGTTGGCGCAGGGCCGTGCGCCTCGATCACGAGAACCCTCTCGCACCCTCCTTTCTCACATGTGAGTGACTATTCCGCGTCCGGCCACCCACGTGGTTCAACCCCTTGGCTACCTTCTACCAAATCTGGGGTGAACTATCCACTTTACTGAGCTTGCTGATCGTCTGTTTGTTGATAGCGTGGAAGCCGCGCCACCTACCCTCGATCGCAGTGGCGGCGTGCACAAATACTCTCGAGCATTCAAGGAAATCGTGGAGCGCTGCCTGGTGAAGGACCCTTCCCTTAGGTTCACACCCCTCTTCCTGCAGGTCCGCTAGGCACTGACAACGCGTTGTGCAGGCCAACGGCCGCGCAGCTCCTCCAGACTCCTTTTTTCAAAAACGCCAAGAAAGGATCCTACCTCGTCGGAGCGATACTCCGTATGCGCGTGCTTGCTCCTTTCTTCTCGCTTGATTGACCACCTCCAGGCAATTTACCCCCGCTGACACAGCGTATTGAACGCCGTAAGCAACCCACACTCCTACCACACGGCACGATCGACTCTTGGGATTTCCCAACGACCTTACTGACCCCTTCACCGACCCAATCGATATTCCATCGCTCTCACCTGACGAATCGTGACGACCCGAACGGCATTGACGAGCAGGACGAGAGAGAGAATGTAGTACCGGAAGAACAAACAGGTGACGCCACTTTAGGTGACGGTAGCGGCTCGGGTCCGAGCTCAACGGATCAAATACAACGAGCTGCTGCACGCGGCGAAGGCTCTCCGTCTCCGTCGACCACCGATACATCATCGCCGAGCAAGCCTTCTTCTGATGCTGGCGATGCGGCCTCGACAGTTAACTCCGAATCCCTGTCCGCCGAGACTTCGACTGGTGCCGCATTATCCCCTATAAAGACGACATCTGCTTCAACCCCGCTTTCACCGAGCGGTCTCGTGTCTCCGAATTCCAATCACGGCCTATGGCGTCGCTTCCGAAGGTCTACAGGCCATAGCAAGGAAGCTGTTCAGGAGCGAAGCCGTTTCATTGACAGCATACTCCACCGTGGAGAGGGAGGTAGAGAGCCCTCGCCTTGACACTTTCCCTTGATTGTGACACTCATGCAAATTTACCGGCTTATCACCGTTGGAATGTCTGACTAGTACCATAATCGCTCGCAAGAAGAACCCCGGCATTCACAGCTAACATAGGAGCATCTTGTATACGGTATACCACACAATGCATATGACCTTTACCATCAACTATCTGGAACACATTCTCTGCAGATTCATAGAACGAAGTTCTGGGTCAGCGATATAGGTTGTGATCATCTCAACGTATTGCACATTGAGCCGATGTGGAGTCCGAAGACCAGCTAACATCACCACGACAAGTGAGACAGGAACTTCCGTCATGGCTAGGCTACGCGCAATTAACCAGTACTACGCCGAAGATGATAGCCACCGTTCAACGTTCAGACTCGCGGAAATGAAGGGATGGTGGGATTAAACCATTAAGTGCATGTAAGGTGCTGTGCAACAGCGGAGCATGTCCATGGTATCGTATGTTAGTTGGTGTAGTGAGTGACAGCGTTCAACAAATCAAGGACAGGTCCAACTGGAAGTATAGCCTAGAGAATGAGTGCCATGGGATCGAGCATGGCGGTGGCGATAACGACAGCGAGTGCATTCATCTTCGTAATGGTCGCGGCGATGGCTCCGTTCTTCTTAGAACTACCGCTCGACAAGGAACCTCCAGCAACTGTCAATGTTTATCTATGAGAACAAAAAACTCGTCATCAAGAGGCAGGGACGCACCAATGACTGGTAGGGGGTTCGTGGTGTTGTCATTTGTTTCAAGGTAAGCATCGCCTGGCGGTCGGTTCAGGCAAGTGTTGACCGTAGTGATATTCAACGCAGGCTTGCGCGCAAGAGCATCCGGAAGGATATAACCAGTGGCGACCTCAACGCTTTGTAGGAATAGATCGTGTTCTAGAACAATGAAGCCGGTGCTCATGGTCTGGACACTTTGCATGATGTTCTCCCAATTGGCAAGGACCTGCTGAACGGTTGTGATACCGCTATTAATGTTGAAGTCTTCATGCAACATGTCAGTAACAGTTGAATTGGAATGATGACTGCTCACCGCCGGTGTCAAAGGTCGTGGTGGTATTAACACGAGTCCAAATGACTGGGGTGAGATTCATGGCAGCGCAAATGGCACGCACACGGTCGCTGGGTGGTGAAGGTATTCATCAATTTTACAACACGTCACGCGAAAAGTGAAAATACGCACTCAATATCACCATACGGGGGTCTCATCGTGATTGGAGTAACACCAAGAACATCATAAATGACCTTTCTGGTCCAGCCAAATTCAGCGATTATCTGCTCATTTGTCAGAGTGGTGAGCGGATAATGGCTCCAAGTGTGAACGCCGATTTGATGACCACGAAGATATTCTTCCTGAAGAAGAGTAGGGAAGGAAATGACTCGAGATCCCACAACAAACATAGTCGCGAGGAGGTTGGTTTGGCTGAGATATGAGAGGAGATCGGGACTGTGACCTGCAGGACCATCATCATATGTAAGACCCCATTGGTACTGATTGGGACAAGTGGTGACATCCGTTTCGCGGGTGCAACCACCACACGTCCACCAGCAACGGCTCGGGTCTGCTGCCGAAGCTGCGTTCGCGGTGCATCCACCAACAACATTAGGAGTTATGTCTGGGATTGTAATACCAGTATCAGCGACTTCCTGGATCCACGCCTGGACCTCAGGAGAATCCGTAGGTGGCGGCGTGTCAAGTGGTGGATAATTGGCAGGAGACAACGTGGAGACTAGTGAGAGGAAGAAAAAAGGAGGAAAAGTCAGATTATTTAGCTTGAGACATGTGTCAAGCGCTCACTATCAGGAAGACCGGGCGCGGTAGGAATGTTGGTGGGCTTCGAACCTGCCGAGAAGGCCGACGGCATGGCACTGGTGGGGGCAACACTGGCACCGGAAATGATGGAAGAAAGGGGAACAGCAGTTGGATTCTGTGATGCCAACGTGAAGGTCGGGAGCGAAGAGGTCGAAAGGTTCGCACTAGAACTGAGACCGGAACCAGAAGGAACGGGCCCGGAGCTGGCAGCGGAGGTGTTGTTGCCAGGTGAGGATGAGGATGGAGCTGCAGAAGAGGCGGCGGCAACGGCTTGACGGTTGTTGTGAGGACTGTGGCCGTGAACCAAACCAAGGATGGGGAAGGAAAGGACAGGAAATACGTGGGACATGAGCTTCATGGTTGGGTATTCCAAAGGCAAAGAGAGTGAGTGGAAAAAGAGAGGAAGGAGGTTGGGGGGGTAACCGGAGACGACCTCAGGGCAGGGAAAAACTGGTCGGTCGGGAAAGAAAAGAAAAGAAGACCCATCGAAGCCGAAGCCGAACACGGCAAAGAAAAGAATGAATGGAAACTTTGTCGTCTACCGCGCCACGCTTGACGGCACTCAGGTCACATGAGCGTAAGGAATCATTGAACACTGTACGACGACTAGAATTGTACTGCACGCATACGAGCACATGAATAAATCTCTCCCTAAGAGAAACCCTGCCTGCCCTTCTTCGCACGCGGTTTCTCAAGGAAAAGCCGGTTGGGGAAGAAAGGAAAGAAGACAAATAATCGATGCCGAGCACGGCAAAGAATGAATGAAATGGAAGAATGGAAACTTTGAGGTCGACCACGCCACGCTTGACAGCACTCAGGTCACATGAGCGTAAGGCATCGTCCTTGTACGACGACTAGAATTGTACGGGCATACGAGCACAAGCATAAATCTCTCCCTAAGATCAACCCTGCCTAGCCTTCTTCGCACGCGGTTTCTCAAGGAAAAGCTGGTTGGAAAGGAAAGAAGATAAAAATAGATGCCGAGCACGGCAAAAGAATCAACCGCGCCACGCTTGACAGCACTCGGGTCACATACGTAAGGAATCCTTGGGTGGGTGGGAAAGCCTTGGAAACAGAACATTGTACGACGACTAGAACTGTACGGACATACGAGCACAAGAATAAATCATATCACAATCCCTAAGATCAACCCTGCCTGGCCTTCTTCGCACGCGGTTTCTCAAGGTCAATCTCCTCGTTCTCATCGTCCTCATCACTTTCCTCGTCTTCCTCGTCAGAGTAAAGCTCGTCCCCTCCTGCGTCTCCTCGGAAATACTCAATTGCGTCGGGGAACACCTCGTTGGCAATCACCACTCCAAGCTGTCCGTGCACTCAGTCCCGACCTCATGTCTGACACGAGTCCAAACAAAACTCACGTCATGATAGTCCCGGGCAGCCTCGAAAAAGTTGAAGAAGCTTCCCTGGTCGGCCAACGTTTCACCATCATCTTCATCAACTTGGAGAGGATATAACTTTGTCAGGTTCTTCGACTCATCCTTCCAATGAATTGTTGTGGCCTATGTCACACATGAGAGGCACTCTAAAACCATGGCCGACATGAACCGACCTGAGCTGTTACATCCCGCTCCCACGAAAAGTCGAGCATTGAAGGTGTTATGCCATCAGCGTCGGGCTCTTCATCCTTCGCGGCATTCGTCGCTTCAAATTTGTATTCCTTCTTCAGCACCGAGTCGCTGAAATAGGGATTCTCTTTGAAGTACTAAGCAATCAAAACTCAGCCTTCAAATTGATTCCGATCACCACTAAAGGCGACGCACAAACTCCAAGGTGAATACTTTGGGTTCGCGTGGATCACGAACAACCCATACGTCCTCCAAATGGCTCAACGCGAGCCGGTCTGCATCATGCTGCGCCTGGAGAGCGAACAGCGAATGTTTCAAAAGTGCCACAGGCCAGAATTTGGGGATGCTTTTGAGCGCCTCGCGACGCTGTTGGTACACTGGAGTCAGTTGCTCCTGCGCACGACGCTCTGCAAGCGAATTCGTGATTAATCCAACGACAACGCGCTCATGTGATCGTAGAAATACAAAAAGGTTGCCCACCAAGGATAAGCTCGACACGTTGGATTTTTTTCTGATATTCAGTAAGGATGCTCTCCTCCGCATCCCCGATATCAACGTCGGCGAATGGGTCGCCATTTTTTGTCGTATCTGCACCGGGCGAGCTACGCTTTTTACTGTTGGACATGATGTGTTGTGAAAAAGATACAACAGCTGTCTGTCGCCACACAAGCGTGCGGCAACTCGCGAGATTGGTAAGGTTTACCAACCGAGCACTCGGCTCAAAAAAAAATCTATAATTAAATATATACCCATACCCACACAAAAGTCAAAGAAAATAAAAAAGGCAAATGGTTCGAAGCGAAGCTCAATCAACATGCCTCTTGGCACCCAGTTCAATCTCCTCCATCTGCATATCTGAGCGTCGAATACCACGAGTCACCCATTGTGCATTCGCTCCAGACTTCAGTTTACCAAAGTCTAGACCGAATCCCGTCCCATGGCGACCAGAGCGGAAACCTGGGCCATTGTAATGAATGTTCTCGGTGAGAGAAATGAGACGTGGCCAAGCAACGTAGTCGAGGCCATGTATGAAAACGAAGACGGTAGAAAGGACCACCAGAGTAAGCCAGAGGGCAAAGTAGTATATCAATGAGTAGTCTAAATCAGAAACAAAATTTAATTGAGCAGACGAGGCACAAGAATCTCGGACGCACCAGATGAACGAGGCAATGTGAGACCCGCCAGGGTCATGAACAACGAAAAGCTCAGAACGTAAGGAACCTGAGACGACAAGATAATAATCAGAATCGCGTCAAAAATTATTACTGCAGGAACCTACGGCGCGGAGAATCAGCGGTCGCGTATCTGTGATCAGAAACAGCGCTGAGGACGGTCCCTTTCGTGGTACCCAGGCGCCTGTCATAAGATCATATGCATCCTTGCCGAGGATAAGCTGGTAAAGTCACTCCCAAAGTAACGACGCCATACCTGACGGGCACCATCAAAGTGGTTGTTCCTCAGGTATCTCAGCATTGACTTCTTCAAGTCATCCAAGGCTCCCTGGCGCGTGCGTTTGCCAGTGCGCGTGAAATCCGTTTTCAACGCTCCGCTTCCAGCATACGCTTTGGCGATTAGATCGGCATGCTCCGACCACACTGGAGGGTCAGCATCAGTATGGATACAAGGAACACTGAAAATCATTTCCATACTCTCACGCAAGGCGATGTCAATCTCATCTTGCCGATCTACACTATCCTTCTCGGATAGGATGCCAGCAGCTTTCAGCTGTACATCAAGCATCCACCTTGCGATGGCCGCCTGCGCGACATTGGTGCGGTCTAAACTGTCCATACAATTTGTCCTAACGACGCCCAATTGCCATTTCATAGGGTCCTGAGATTTTGAGTCGAGGTGAAAGTAACTGAATAGTGGGTGTGAAACAATGTGTTACGTTGCCTTCCGGAAGACGTACCCGTCTCGCAATAAATCATCAACAAGACTGTCGATCAGAAGGCTGATACGGTCCCAACGCATATGTTTGCACTCATTGTGGAAGTCGAAATATTGGTAATTTACTTGAGGTACGTTTGCCTGAACGCGGTCAGCGAAATACTAAACAAAACTGCGCGACATGCTCACTTTTGCGACGTAACGCTCGTAGGCCTCCTTGACTGGCTTTTCGTACCCCTTTTGATCAACCAGATTGACGAGGCTCTGATCTCCGTACAACGAGACTTGTACTTGGAGATGACGGCGCGTGGCCTCCACCTTGACGACATGTTCAATTCACAGCAACAGAATTCTCGAGCGAGATAATTACAGAGTCCGGTAGATCCATGATTTGGAGGTCTGGCTTGTAACGTAAAGTGTTGATTTCAGACCAGAAAACTGGGACGCTACCACGAATCTGGACAAAGCTCAGCGTCGTGGCAGCGTCGCTTGGGTCGGCCTGGGATGGGACAGTGGCAATCTGCTCCGTCTCGTTGAAGTTGGCAACATTGCCGTCATGGTCGACGCCACGCCTGAAGTACCTCGTTCCGGCCCTGTAACGGGAACGTCGACTGATGAGGTACAGGTGTAGCTTCCGACCGCTGACCATCACTGCACGTGTGTCGAAGGCTGAAAGGCATGTTAGATGGTACTTCACCGCGTGTTGGACATGAGGACAAGGTACACACTTCCGTTTATTACAGGAAGGATATATGTGCTCATCTGTGTAGAGAGTGAGAACTACCACATCAAATGCCCTGTCACGACTCACATCGCTGTTGAGGTCCGAGATGGAGATATCCATTAATCTCGATTGCAGAAACCTGTGAAACAACAATGAGTTTGACACGCGTGTTCTGGGTATCAACCTCACTTATTCCAGAAGAACCGGTCGTCCGCCTGAGCGCTGAACATGAGAAAGCGGTCTCCCGGAGAGAGCAATACGCACTGTTTCCCACATGGGTTTACCCTCATCAGTTTCTCTTGCCACATATTGAGCTTGCAGCCGTCGCGTGATGTCGAATTCATAGCTATAAAGGAAGTGACCACTACTCAGATGTGATCGAACGAGTGCGAGTAGATGTATTTCCACGGGGTGAGAAGGTTTGGAAACCGAGACGCCGGGGTCCAATGGGAGGATGTCAAAGTCTACAGCACAATAAATGGGATGTCCCAAAAGGTGACCCTTCAGCGTTCGACCCGTTATTACGATGAGGTATTCTGCTGCAGGCACATGTCTAGTCGAGACAGAGGTCTAGAGGTCGGAGTCGCTCACATTGGGTCAACGAGATCAAGCCAAAAATGCCATAGATCGTCTTTTTGTAGCGTTTTGCCGAGGGGGGTATCGCAGAGTTGGGTACTGTAACACCCAATCATTCCGCGTCATCATTCGAACGCGTGCATGGAAGACTCACGGTCGAGCATGATGTCTCCTGAATGCCTATGTACCACTAGGGGTCTAGCGCCCACAGACTCTGCGGGTGAAAAAATATACGAATCGTCATCGTGGGTGTACCTGTTCTGCTTGATTAGACGGAACAAGGGCCAAGAGAGGTTGACTCAACAAGTTCAGGCGTTCGTGAATAGGCTTCATGGTGGGTTGTTGGAGAGGAGGTGAACCACGTGCAGAGCTTGTTGAAAGCCAGGTGGAGGTGGGACGGAGAGTGCAAGGCACGCAAGGTCGGCAGTCTCCTGCTCGCGCCCTCACTTGGTACCAAACCTGAGTTCGCTCACTTCGATCATTTGAACCATGAAGCTCACCCCAGAGCTACTTGCCCAGGCTTCATCCACGATCAATCCCGTTAAGGAGCGTCAGCTCGATCTTCGCGGTAAGTTGACAGAAATTTCGCGTTACGATCACTCGTCAATCATCATTTCAGGATACAAAATTCCCGCAATCGAAAATCTTGGTGTGACCAAGGTGCGCGACCGTGGTCTCAATTTATCCCGGACTTGGTGAACGCATCATCTGCAGGACCAACACGATGCCATTGACTTCACGGATAACTCACTCGTCTCATTAAGCAATCTACCTCTTCTGAGGCGGCTGCACACCCTTCTCTTAGCCAACAACCGAATATCAACCATCTCACCTTCCCTGCATCTTTCTGTTCCAAATCTTACGACTCTCATCCTCACGAATAATAATATCACAGAATTAGGCGATCTTGAACCGTTGAAGGGACTCAAGGGACTCAAGTATCTAAGCTTGTTGGGGAACCCTGTCAGGGAAAAAAAATGGTATCGCGAGTGGCTTGCCTTGAGATTAACAGGGCTGAGAGTCTTAGATTTCCAGAGAATTCGTGACAAGGTGCGCCCCCCCGCCGCATACTATGAGGACACATGGACTCAGTATTGGATGTAGGAGAGACAAGCAGCGAAGAGCTTGTTTTTGACTCCAGACGGGCTCATGAACTCCCTCGCTACCACATTATCAACGACTGTAACAACAGGCGCGGCGAAGAATGTCACGATAACCGAAGAGCCTCGCGCTGTGGTTGCACCAGGAAAGGCGGGTCGGCTTTTGACCAAGGAGGAAGCAAACAAGGTCAGGGAGGCTATTGCGAAGGCTACCTCAGTCGAGGAAATTCGTCGCTTGGAGAGAAGCCTGAAAGAGGGCTTCCTGCCTAGCATGGAGAGCGTGGGGGCATAGTCGACATCATCACATTATATTTCCTACACGCATGCGACATGCGTGCTTCTGTCAGCTACCAGATGGCTATGTACACAAAACTTTCCCCAAAACTTTCCCCTGCCGTTTGGTTGTCCCTCGTTAGGCATTAGCCCCATAATTCCCAATCCATAACCCGTGAAATACCAGCGTAAGGAACGCGACGCGGTTACCCAGTAACCTATACCCATGCAGCCTCGCGAATTTCGCCTTGCTTTGAGAGCCTTTAACTAAAAATCGGTTAGTGGTGCGCGTGCAATGGTGATTAAAAACGGTGGGCATCAGCATCCTGAGCATTCCTTCCATCCGTTTTTTCCAACCCAAATCGTTCTGTCAAGAGCCTGAGGAGCAGGTGAGGCGGTGCGACGGGTGGGGTTCCCATGTTAAATACTTGCTCGTGGCGGGACCAAGCCAAAAGAAGTTCAATGCTTGCGAAGCGGCCACAATAAACAGGGCGTATGCCTGGGAGACATCTGGGACCTTGGGGTATGCGAGATGTGGAGTGACGATTCTGTGATTGCGAATCCAGGCGAGGAGCAGACCAGAGGAAATGACAGTGTTAAGTTTGGAGTATACGGGGAGAAGGTGTTGTTGAAGGGGACCAGAGTGTCGCCGTGCTGCAGTGGCTGTGACGAGCAAGACTGGCTCAAACGGACGAAGACTCACGCAACACACGATGAGTGATTATACCTGGTGAACGAAGGAGATCAGAGGAGAAAGAACATAGACGTCGCTCCAACCTCTAATGAATGACACCCATAGTGCTGTAGGGAATTGTGTGAGAAACCAGATCCGATAGACTCAGCATTGGCTACATGCCGACTCACACATCCCCAAAACGAAAGAGAAGCTCAGGGTGTAAAGGCATCTAAAACTGAATAGGCCAATAAGTGTTTCGAATGTCAAAGAATCTGTCGTTTTTGTTGACATGCTAAGTAGGTCGAGGGTCAAGCTTGAGAGGGAGAGGAGGTGAGTAAGGGGTGAGTGAGACATCAGTTATCAGCAGATTGCCAAAAGAGCCCGGGGCCAGGATGAGAATGCCAGTTTACGCACACCCCCGATGTAGGGGCAGTGTTGAGCTCAGGGCTACTGTACCTCCTGAGGACCGAGTTTACAGCTCACTTCTACGCACTAAAAACCTCATTGACGTATGACCAATTGTTTGGGGGTCTCCCGTGCGCTGTTATTTCATGTTGCCTTTAGTAGGTTTACAAAGGTTTTGTCTGTTAGCTGGTGGTGAAGGAGTTGGACTTATTTGGGGGCAATCGGAACAGGTAGCGACGGTGCGAGGAGTCGGCTATGCAGACAATAGGGTGGGATGGTACTATAGTGTTGGGGTGGCGGGGGCGCATGGCAGGGTGGCATAGGAAGATTTGTCCGGTGGCATCAGGGTTCTGTTGTTGCAGGGGGGGTGGACTCTTCCGAGGGGGCCGGAGACGAGTGATGTGTTGCATGAAGGGGAGGTAGAGTATACGGGGCCATGGAGGTTCACCGGGTTCCACGTTGGCCGTCTTGGGTGGTAAATAGATATGCTGTGTTCATGGCACTACCTGGTAGCGTCGATTCCGAGCCAAGGAGCCCCCGGAACTCAAGTACACTGTACTCAAGACCTGCTGTCGCGCTATATCAGCGTAGAATACTCTAGGCCCTTGTTTGGTTTTAGGGCAAGTAAGATGGGCGACTTCTTCTCTTGGACAAGCCAAGAACAGTGTTAGAAGGGTCGGCGGCGCCAGGGTGTACTACCGTCAGGCCTCGTCGTCAGTTACAGTACGCGTCACCGTGACAATTGAAAGCAAGCAAAACAGCAGCAGAAAATCAAGGCAAACCCCTTGTCTGAATGAATGAATATTGAACGGAAGGCTGGCCGGAACTCCCGCGTGCACGTGGTACAGTCCGTGCCATCGTCGCGTATTTTTTCTGTCGAGGTCCTAGCGCCAGTGCCACGGTAGTAGACTGGTGGTAGACATACTCTAGGCTACTGCCTTCAAGATCACTTTGGTAGCCATCTTTCTCCTGACCTCCTTGCATCGGCTGGGTCTAGTACTTCTATTGTTTTTCTCCTCGGCTACGCATTTGTTCCTTCTACGCTTCGAGGACACTTTCCAAGACTTGTCCCCTGCCAGTGTGTAGTGTGTGGCTGCCAGTAGCGCAGTATGTACAGTACTGCACGCGACAGTAACCGATCGCCACCTATGGTGGGCCTACCATTGGAGGTGATATCAATTTGCCAAGCCCCCATCTGTAAACAGCTCGCGTTCGCCAGAGTGAACATCGGATGGACCGACAACAAGGCTTTCGTAGTTACTGTCATCCTCTGACCCGGCGCGCGTTCGTTTGCCTCTGGAGTATTAGTCTTACGTATGCAAGTATTCTGGGCAGCGTATGCCAGTGACAAGGATGCGCGTGGGGCACTTGCTTGTCCATGCCGTGGAGTGACAATATTCTTCGGTGAGGAAAAGAAACCCACAAATGGCAAACTCGAGCACGGACATATACAGTTACACTGTAGACTTATAATACAGTAACGTCGACACCTCGAATTGAAAAGTACGCAAGTAATGGTGTACCGCAAAGCTTCTCAGTACATCCTATCCCAATCGCCAAAGCCACCAAAGCCGCGCCCAGGAATACCTCTCCTCCGACCAGGCATTAAACCAGGTGGGCGTTCTTCCTTGCCGCTGGAGTGCAGGACATTGTGTTTGTCGACGATCTGAGGATAAGTGAGGATACCATCACACCGTTAGGCTAACACACGTACATCGTTTAGGATACTAGCCGATTTAGTCAGAGTGGACAGATACGCCGTGAGCTGAACGTCTTCGTATTCCTGCCACGTGCTGTTAGTTAGGAAGGATGTACACAGATGAATATATTGTTACAGTTTCAAATTCATCCCTGAAACCCTGACTGTCACTTGCTGGGAGCGAAGCTATCAAAGCGGCTAGGGACCGTATTGTAGCGTGGTCTTTTGGTGTGGAGCCTGAAAGTGGGATAAGATAAGAGCAAGGCAGGAGATGACATGACGCACCTGAGAGGACGTCTTTGACATAGCTTACAAGGACCAGGATTCGGTCGTATAGCATTTTGACGGCAGCTCGTTGCGTTTGAAGATGGGATTCGACTAGGAAAAACTGTGTAGAGATAGGCCGACGGATGGTGAAGTGAACGCACGGCTTGTGCCACCTTCGCCCCCACGGGCCGTCGTGTCAACTGCAATTCTCTCCGCCTCTCCTGTCTCGACACTGAAAGGCGCCTCGATATATACGGACCGTGGAGCACGATCGCGAATCTCTATCGTTGGTTCGTATGCCTTGATAGGCAGATGACCTAGTGTCACGTTGACACCTACAGTTTGAATAGGTTGCAAGATCAAAAGGAGAGGATTTGAACAGTATATGGAGAACTGCACAACGTTATACGACAGATATACAGAGGGGATTGGAATCAAACCTGTTCGTGGAGAGTTATGTGCCTTTGAGTGGGATGTGGGGCAACAGTGTACCATCCAATGAACTCCAATGACGGGAAGACCTGCTTGTCTGGGGATGGCGTTCTCATAAAACACATCATACAATGAAGACACTGGCGCACATTGTTCCTTTCTCACGTTGAAGGACCCATGATCGACCTTCTCGCCTTGTTCCACTGCCACTTCGAAAGTATTCACAATCTCGACCTCACGGCCATTTTGGGTCCCGAGGAGAGCACCGAGGACTACAGAAGATGAGAATAATAATAAAAAGCAAAGATAGATTGAATATGCACCGAAAGGTAATGCAGTGTTCGTCTGTAGTCGTAAACGAGTTAGGTGTTCTGAGATGTTTAGAATCGGGAGTGGATGTCTGGCGTGGCGATGGGATCAGACTCATGGAAATTCACATTAACCTCTGTCATATAAGACCCACAACGAAAGGGAGAGACTTGAAACCGTGCTTGTGGGCAGCACAACAGATTGTACACCGGTGTCCATGTTGCCTCCGCCTCCTGGATGTGAATGTGAAGGGCTGGTGTAGATGGTTAGATAAGGGTACGGCAGACGGCACGTGCACGACGCGTCAAGGCCTGCCCTAAAGATTCATTATCGTCCCTCTTCGCGCGTACCGAGCGCGTCACACAGCACAACACGCGCAACCATGTCCGGGTTCGATGCTGATCGTGTCTACTCTGTGTCCGTATACCAAAACACCCCTTCTTTCTCTACAGAATCTCCTTCAGAAACTGAGAAGTTGCTACTTGATTTCCTTCTTCAATACCGTCTTGGGGGCGAATTCATCTATAGGTAGACGTCCCTCTTGACCTACCATGTCTGGCGCTGATCGGCTGGGCTTAGGGACAAGCTTCGGGCGAATTTACTTCTAAAGCATTACCAATTGGAAGTTGATTTGCGTCACATTAGCCTCTACAATGACGAACTCGCACACCTGATACAGAATAAGCCTGCTGACGTCCTACCCCTGGTGCGTTCAGCTACGTCGGAGAGCGATCTGCACCCATTGATTATCTCTCAGTTCGAGAATGCCGCTTCTAAGGCATCTCGTAGTATTCTATTTCCGTTGGAGGGTGGTCTTAATGAAAACCCTGAAGCGGCTGCGCACTCCATTCCCAAGATTCATATATCTGTCAAGTCCGGCTTGAATATGCTTCGGTTTCGTGACCTCACGGCTGACACCATGAACAAACTCATCCGGATACCGGGTATCGTCATCTCTGCATCTGTACTCTCCTCCCGAGCAACGAAACTGCACCTGCAGTGTCGCGCCTGCCGGTCTATCAAAATACTCTACCCTGCTGGTGGATTGGGTGGTTTAGGTGGAGGGGCGGATCGAGGACTTCCTCGTGTGTGCGACGCCCCAGAACCCGAAGGGCAGAAGAAGGATTGTCCCATGGATCCATACCTCATCATCCACTCTAAGTCTACATTTTCCGACCATCAAACTCTTAAGCTCCAGGAAGCGCCAGATATGGTCCCCGTTGGAGACCTCCCACGACATATAATCCTATCCACAGATCGGTATAACACCGGCCAGGTTGTCCCAGGTTCTAGAGTCATTGCCACAGGGATCTATTCTACCTTCAACTCATCAAAGAATGTACGCAGTGTGTCCTGCTTCCCTTATTTGGACTGATCAGCGTCTTACAGAAATCCGCTGGTGCATCTGCGCTGCGCACGCCATACCTCCGAGTTGTTCATCTTGAACTGTCTTCGCCATCTACTTCAGGCACTGGTGGTCTGAACCCCTTCGGTGTTCAATTTACCCCTGAAGAGGAGGAAGAATTCAATGAGATGTCCAGGAGCGATGGACTCTATGAACAGTTTGCAAAAAGCGTTGCCCCGAGTATCTTTGGAAGCTTAGGTACATTTGCTGTGGGCCTTCTGGATTCTTGGCTCACGTCACTCTAGAT
>QFFA01001819.1:0-15013 GCA_003316565.1 Russula foetens
CAGATGCAGTAGTCACATTCTCACACTCATGCTTATAATCTTCCCCCGGGCCATGCTCGTTGTATACAACATGCATAATTTTATGCACTATTACACTTCGTATCTTTCCTGTGCGCGGTGTATGTGTCAGTGTTGACGATGGAAACACTGGACTTAGTATGAGACACGAGATATGGATATTCATGATCCTCAGGGCTGGCTGTCTTCTTCGAGTGATGCAAGTGCCCCCCCCCCCATCATGATCGTGTACGGTGCCAAATGGCACAACTTTGAAACATGGAGGCCAATGTGCGCTCTCGTCGCTAAGCACTCTGAATAAGAAGGTAGCTTGAGAGGCTCGGTGAATCCTCGACCTCAACTGAGGATTGGTAGAAGCATCCCTGCCAATGGAAGGTAGAAATTTCTTTTTACAAGGTCCAGGCCGTGGTAAGTATCAACCCCTTGGGCGTGGGTCCCTTGTCTTGGTCGTGCAAAAGATTTAACACGCAGCAGACAACAATTGAACGCTCTCCTGCCTGATCATCGAGCCAAGTCACACAGGAAATCGTAATGGGCGGTGGTTGTTGATTGATTGGACTCTTGAAATCAAATCAAATACACTTGCTGTTGTGAGACCGCCCGCCGGCGGTTAGGATTGAGGGTTGAGAGTGTGAGGTACGAACCCGAATGCTAGGCCGAGTACGGAGAAGGGATGGTTGAGGGTCCGAGTCGCACGCGCCCACGCATCGCTTTCTTATTATCGGAGCCGACAGTAAACTAGTAAACACGGACGTGACTTCGACAGCCAGGGGTTGCTCCCATACCGGCGATGCCTTCACCGGTGACACTACCTGCGGCAACTATCCAAGACGATTTTACAACGGTGCTTTCCGAAGTCCACGCTGGCATCATTCCCTCAGAGAACGTCTGGCTCTCCTGCTACAAGGACGGCGAACCTTCCGTACACGGAAAGATTGCCGTGAGCCTTCACGAAAAAGATCGCGATCGTGTCGAGCTCGTCGGAACGGGTGGCGTCGAGCTCACGCGTACGTCGCAGGTGAGCCATTCGAAATTTCGCGCGCAGAGAGCACTCATCGATCCTCGTCCCATCGTTCTCTCGTCCGCTGATTTCGGAACCCCCTGGTGTCTGCG
Organism: Russula foetens; assembly: GCA_003316565.1. Classification (NCBI taxonomy): domain Eukaryota; kingdom Fungi; phylum Basidiomycota; class Agaricomycetes; order Russulales; family Russulaceae; genus Russula; species Russula foetens. The sequence goes on from QFFA01001819.1 coordinate 1,132, forward strand.
TTTTGGCACAACTAGTTCAGGTACACCGCCCGTTGTTTGGGACTTGGGATCGATTCTGTGGATTTCATATCTTCGACCGAGGTATACGCGGATCCATCACATTCGGACGAGAAAAATGTGAGTCCTGTATGGTTGTCCGGCGTTTACTGATGAGACTACGAACAACGGCGCTCACGACACTTCTTCCATGATAGCCACGTCAAATTCCGTCGTTTGCGATTTCCAACGGGCTTCTTGTAACCGCTTTACTCGACGGCACACTCTCGGTGTACAATGTCCCACCCTCTCCCTCAATCAAGGCTACGTATCCTACACCGACCACGCACACCATCGAACCCGTCGTGGCGACAAAGCTGCATAAATCAGTCGTTAACGCGTTAGAGATCTTGCCCGGGACTTCTCCAGATCCATTGCTCGCCTCCGCAGGCTCGGATTTCACCATCAACCTCACACCCCTCCCTACCCCATCAAGCACACCACACAGTCTCATACCCCTTCTATCTCTGAAGGGACACCTGCGCCCAGTAACGGCGCTGCTCCCCCTTTCGACCGACTCTCTGCTCTCCGCCAGCACAGACGGTTCGCTTCGCATGTGGAACGCCCGATCCGGCGCACAGCAAGCAATGTGGTCGATGCCCAAGTCCGCGGTCGCACTCGCAGCGGCTAGCACCGATGACGCAGGAAGGAGTGCATGGGTGGCGCTCGCAGATGGGGATGTGCGTGCGATCGACGCGCGCGCGAACACGTCCGCGTCGAAGTGGTCGGCGGAGGCGTTCGCCCGCACGATCGCTGCATCCGCCGATGGGCTGGAGATTGCCCTCGGGGCTTCCGACGGTACGGTCGCGCTATTCGACGTCCGCGGTGGCACCGTCAGGAAACGTTGGAGACGCAGCGGGGCGGCCGTTGAATGCGTTTCGTTCGCGCCCGATGGCCGCGTTGTAGTCGGTGGAGAAGACGGGCTGCCCTATGTCGTGGACTGTATGAGAGGAGGCGACCGAACCGCCGGGTCACATGTTTGCGAGCTCGTGTTCGGGAACGTCGAGGCTGTACGAGCCCTCCACGTTTTAGGAGAGGTAGCATACATAGCAGGTGATGGGGGCGTCGTCCGAAAATATCAGTTGTAGAGTGCGAGTATTATAACGTGGTACTATGTGTGTACAATATCTATTTGATGCAGATGAGATGGCCAGATTAGCCCAAACCCGGCCCAAAACGGACTGCCTCGGGTCATCCTCTGTCCCTCGTCTCATTTCTCTGAACTCTGATGTCGCCTGGGCCATTCGCTTTGCGCATTCAACACGGTACGATGTCACGGTCGCACTTGCATCTCACAGGACGACGCCTGATTCGCACGCAGGTATCATCGGTGGTTTCGTCCCACCCAACCCCTCCGCCGTGCATAGTCTCACGTTGGAAAGCACCTACACCCCGCATATCCTCCTCCTTTCCCAATTTCCATCGAATCCGGCGGCTCAACAAGCAGAGCTGAAACCCAAGAACATTCCGATCTCCGACGACACCACCAGTCTGATCAAAGAACTGGAGGGCATCCTGCGCGAATTGCCCACCGAGGAGGTGCCCTCGGCGGACATCTACGGGAGGAACATCGGCATCTTTTGGCAGGGCTCGGATGGATTCATGTGGGCGAATTCTGCCCCTGAAGGTTGTGGAGAATCCGACAGTGGCGCCGTGGTAGTGACGAAGGATAACAAGGATGCCTTTAATCGCGCCGTGGAAATTACAGAAACTTTAGTGAAGAGGGGTGTGGCTCAAGAGGGCATTTAGGGAGCAGTATACTCCCTTGTATAGATAGATCGCAGTACAGAAGAGCTTAGCTTTGTGGCGTGCCACTGTACCTGGGCGTAAAGTGGACTCGGAATTACTAGCGATCGGACGCTATATCATATTATGGACATGGGAACGATGCAGGCAGTCGATGAAATTGAACTACGTAGCTCGGTAAGGCCCAGGCTCCAGTCACTGACACCTACTGTTGCTCGATCCCCCGCTGACTCTCAGACTCACCTCCACACGATCCTCTGATGTGTTCCCATCCTGATGATACGTATTGACTCTTGAGTGTGTTTCTGCTGGGAACGGTTCGAATTCGCATTCCAGTTTGCTTTTGCCATATCACCAGAGCGCTCTGGAATATAGGAGTAAGACCAGAACACTACGGTGTCAGCTGGATGGTGAGGACGCCGCACTGGACAACCTCGGGGAGGGTGACTCCAAGTCATGAGAAGGGAATCCAACATAGACGAAAACTACTCAGATTGTTCTGATCTGGATAGCTGTGTGGATGGCGGCCAGCAAGGGACATGAGATGGACTCGTCAAATTATTAGTATATTAATACGATACACTGACACAGCACCAAATATATGCCAGCACTCGTACCCGAAAATTGAGGCCTTGAAGCTTGAGGATCAGAGATAGAGTACTACTCTACGCCTGTGTCTCCGACGATACCGTGGTCGGAATGCCTCAAGGGAGCTCGCCTGAAAGTGTATACATGTCCGACTCGCGGGGTTAGCCCTTTCCGATGTCACGTGTTCGTTCAAATTTATTGTCATGTGACCTCCAGCAGGCGTTGAACCACGCGTCACAATTCTCATCGTGCGAGTCGCGACAAGCCCTCAAGCTGGCCCATGCCGCGATGAAACTTGTTTCAAGGGACTTGTCGTGTGCCCACCAAGGTTAAACATATGCGTGTGGCGGTACCATCCTCCTCACACTATCTTGCACGGGTGTCCGCCGTCCGTTGGGACGCTCTAGTCGTAGTTGTCACGGTTGTGCCCAACGGCAGCAAGGCACGCAACTTGTCCCGGCGAGTTCAAACCATCGGAAACTCTGCTGCATATGGAATGGGATCGAATGGCTACTACCGGACTCGATGGTCTTGGGAACGCTCAGCACAGACTGGAGTTCTAGCATCACAAATTTGTCGGTTCTATCTGACAGGCGACCGAGGCGAAAGGACTCTGTATCTCGATGGTGCGCACATGCGACAGACGTCCACGGAACCTCCTTCGACGATTCGGACAGTTCCAAACCAAAAAGAAATTTGGAATTCCGGACAGCCAAAATCCGATTCACACACAATACGAATATTAATATTGGTTGAGTCAATCGCATCACCTGTGTGAGGCGCTCCTTATCGTTGTAGCTAACGTCCTGGTTCACGGCTCTACATTCAGCCTTGTCTGAAGTATGGGATATAGTTTCTTAGCAGCCCGTTGGGTTAACGACGATCAGTTAGTACCTCGTGGTCCGGGACTCTGAAATGCTTCCTGCGGCCCACGTGAGGATTTGGCATGCGTGCTCTGTGGTTCAGTACGTTCAATATTCGTATTTATTCACTGCTGCAACTCCAAGCTGCCGCACTGGCATTCCATACAAATTTTATTGTACAACTGAGTCCTATCTATATCTCATGTTTCGTTTCGCTGTTATTGTCGCTTGTTGAGAAGCGGCCGAGATTGTAAATATTGTGAGACGCCTCTTCTTTAAAATTTACACCTATTTGCGCGTTCTTTCGCTTTCGCCTTCCGAACTCCACTTACTGCTGCTCGTGACATCTTCAATTCAATTGATTGTCCTCCCGATGCCACTAATCTCTAAACAGTCTGCTCTCAAAACTCACGGGCGCAAACCGCAGATGCACTCACATAACTTATCTCGGAATGTACGCCTGCGTATCACCTTGCTCTTGGGCATCTGAGTCCTAGCCGCGAGGTGCACCGGATCTAGGATAACTTCTTTTCCCAGATATCGATATGGGAGAGCAGAGGCTACTGCCGCCGGTTGTCCTCGTGATATTGATTATCTGTGGTATGAAACTGCCGTACAGTATCGTGGGGGACACGGTGGTGGAGCACCCAACCGAGTCCGGCACCCGGAAGTTTTGAACCCTGTAACCCGAAGTCGAAGACAAGTCCCATGTGCTCGACCTGTGCTGAGGAGGCGGGATGCAGGTAGATCTGAAAATACCTCACCATGTGCACGCCTTCCATATTGAAACACAGAAGAAGCGGGTGTGCCGCTTGATTTCATTCTGCGGGTGGCTTCCTGAATCCGATTCGGATTCTGGCTGTTCTTGGCGAAGGATGTTCTCACTGCTTGGAATGGCGACAGCGACGAGGCGACGTCACCATCTGGGGGAGAACACGCGGGAAGTGGTAAACGTCAGTTTGGTCTGAGAAGGATGTATGCGCGTGGGTGGCACACGCACGATTCAAATGGCCGCGGGGAAAGCCACCCGCAAGTAATTGATTTCCTTTTTGAGCCTCCATGACAGGCACCTGGTGCCATATGGTCAACAATCACGAATGTGCGAGAAGGAGAACTTCAAGAAGCTTGCAACGTATTTAAATGGCCCACTGTTTGAGTCGCCCTACCCTGCCCTTCTTCTTGCCTGGTTCCCCTTCCTCCTCATCCGCACCCTCAGGGCGTTTTTCTTTTCAACCATCAGACGTCACGGCTGTCCTCAGGCTCGAAATCCATGGAGAAGCAGGCAGATGATTACTACGCCACTGTCAGCGAAGCTGCTAAGGAGTCACAATCAGAAAAGGCTGCTTCCATCAGCTCCAACTCTCATCAACCCGATGAGCTGCGTCTCGCGGGTCTTGTCGCCCCAACTGCAGAGGAGATAAACACTCTCCGCCACGTCTCTGACAAGATTGACTGGAAAGCATACAGTGAGCGCCTTATCTGCATATATATCTCTATTATAAGTCCGGTATGTTTCTGACACGGTCGCTTAGTGATAGCCTTTGTCGAGCTGGCAGAACGCTTCTCCGTAAGTCCCACTTGCAGATATAGGACCTTCCTTCCTGAGATCTGATTGTGTCGTCGCACAGTTTTACGGTGAATCACACCCAACCCATTCTCTTCCATGGTCATTGTGTGCTTATAATATCATATTTTCAAGGCACTATCGTGATTTTCGTGAGTGTTTGGCGCATTCACATTTTCAGTCTAGTTCATTTCCTGTTCATCCTGTAGGTCAATTTCATCCAACAGCCGCTTCCGAAGGGCTCCACGACGGGTGCTGGTGGAAAGAATGGTGTCTCCGGTGCTCTGGGTCAAGGACAGGCAGCTTCAACCGGTCTCACGACCTTCATGCAATTCTGGTAATCATTGACGCTGCATAAGTGCCTCGCAATTGTACTAAAATTCTCCTCGATTGTGTAATAGGTGTTACGTTACTCCCCTTTTGGGTGCCTACATTGCGGATGAAAAATGGGGACGATTCAAAACTATCACCGTCTCTGTGGCTATTGCTTTCATCGGCCACATTATTCTTATCATTTCATCCATTCCACCGGTTATCGCGCATCCCAAGGGGGCCCTTGCTGCACTTTCCCTTGCCATCATTGTCATGGGTCTCGGCACAGGAGGTTTCAAGTCGAACATTTCCCCACTCGTCGCTGAACAACAGCGACACCTTCGCCCTTTCGTCTCGCAGACCAAGTCTGGTGAGCGTGTGGTTGTCAATCCAATACTCACTACTTCTCGCATCTATATGGTGAGTCTAACCTTTCCTCTTGCTCACGTCGTCAGTATGACGGATTGTATCTCTAGTATTTCTACTTCTTCATCAACGTTGGTGCAATGGTCGGTCAGATCACCATGACATATGCCGAGAAGGTTTGTGTCCCTTTTCAAGTGGGATTGGTTCTTCTAATCGCCAACAATGTCGCGTAGTATGATGGTTATTATCTCGCATTTACTCTTCCGACGGTGGTCTTCCTGCTCTGTCCCATCGTGCTTTTCCTTGGTCGCAAGAGGTACAATCGCTCTCCCCCTCAGGGTTCCGTACTTGCAAAGTCCTTCAAGCTTTGGGCATATGCCGCAAGGGGAAGATGGACTCTAAACCCCATTGCGCTCTATAAGAACCTCAAGGCTGATGACTTCTGGGAGTCGGCCAAGCCTAGTAATATCCCAGATAGCCAGAGGCCAAGGTGGATGACGTTCGACGATAAATGGGTGGATGAAGTTCGTCGTGGCTTCAAAGCATGCTCTGTGTTCACTTGGTTTCCCCTGTATTGTGCGTCTCTCATTGAAATTAAATTTGCGCAAAGTGCTGAGGTTTGGAACAGGGCTCACATATAACCAAATTACCAACAATTTAACGTCTCAAGCTGCCACGCTGGTGACCAATGGTGTCCCAAATGATGTCATCAACAATCTCGACCCACTCACCTTGATCATCTTCATTCCTATCTGCGATATGTTCATCTATCCAGGCCTTCGCAAGATGGGCATCAACTTCTCCCCGATCAAGAGAATCACCGCTGGTTTCTTCACTGGAGCGGCTGCAATGGTTTGGGCTGCTGTCGTACAACACTACATCTATAAGGTGTGCTTCCCTGTTAAGCGACAATGAGCGTTTGTCTGATATTTATGGCCACACTTTAGAATAACCCTTGTGGAGAATTCGTATCCACCTGTCTAGATAACGATGGGAATCCAGTCACGTCTTCTCTGAACGTGTGGATCCAGAGTGGATCCTACATTCTCATTGCTTTTTCTGAGATTTTCGCGTCAATTACTGGTCTCGAGTACGCATTCACCAAGGCACCCAAAAACATGAAGTCACTTGTGATGGGCATGTTCCTGTTCACTTCTGCCGTCTCTTCTGCCATTGGTGAAGCTTTTAACCGTGAGTGGATCGCTCGTCGTGACAGAGGTTGATTTGCTAATATGAGGGTGATGTGGTAGCGCTGTCGATGGATCCACGACTAGTTTGGAACTACGGTATTATGGCTGTGTTGTCAGGGATTGGTGGTGTCATTTTCTGGTTCTCCTTCCGTCGGCTGGATGCTGAGGACGCAGCGCTTGACAACCTCGGGGAGGGACATTTTGAGTCATGAGTGGGGAATCTGATATAGACGAGTGACGCCAAATTGTTCTGATACGAATCAGCAGGGTGTATGGCGAATATAGCGCCATGTTGTAATTTGAGTCAATCAGTGGCTATATGATGAGAGTGATGACCGTAAAAGGCAATCAGAGACGCTCAGGCGCAGGCGCGGAATTAACCCAACCGAACCCTTGCCTTGCCTGACGACCTTTCACCTTGAACTTGCCGTGTCCACACGACGACGCCCCCCTGGACCGGCCGCACCACCCCAATCGATTAACAATTTCTCCTGCCTCGTGGATACGCGCCCATCGACTCCATTTATACTACTCGCTCACCTCATTGCACCCTTTGTAGAAATTGACCTAATGTTCTCTCCAGCATAATATACCTAGTCGCCCCGCAGGCCCTCCCATCGTATTGCCATGTCCAATGAAGCTCACAAGGCGGATCAGATCGCTTATAGGTACTACACTAAACTCGCACTAGTCGTTCACGCTGCTAGAGCCACGGCGGAACCAAACCCTCAGGCCAAGGTCGATAAATGGGTGCGTATTCGCCCTTATCGCCCTCTCGCATTGCCTGATAGCCGTCCCCCAGTTCAATCTTGAAACTCCCGACGTCGTCGAAATTTTCAAAGAGGCTCTACGGCCCTATCGTTCCCTTTCCAACGCTCCGAGCCTCTTGCCGTTCGAGCTCCAAGTGCTCTTGTCCGTCCCAGATTTGTCCGCGAATCAAGTCCTCGTCTGTCGGGGCGCAGATTCATCCCGCCTTCGCATTGATCCCACCCCTCATTTCATCCTCCTCGAATCCTGGTCCGTTCAATTCTCGCCCCGGCGAGAGGGGAGCGGCAGTGACACCGACCTCGGTCTCTCCACCGTCTACAAGCATGGAATCGGGCTTTTCAGGAGCATCTACACGCTCCTACGTGTTCTACCTACGTGGAAGCTGCACAAACGACTACGCCGTCGTGGCGCCGTGCCTTCCAACCGGAACGCCAACCTGAACATCGAGCTACGTGTACGCAGCGAGAAAAACCAGGATGGTGTCCTTGGATTTGGTAAGCACCCCTTAACTCTGCCGGCTTCGACAAGCACATCCTCATATCAGCCTCGTGGCTCAGACGTGCCTCCGGCAGCGCAAGCCCCTTCACTTGTCACCGAGTCACACGCGTTTCCGTCGGTCCCTCACCCTTATGGAAACATCACTTTATCTGTCCGCTACCTCACCAATCCACACTTTCAATTGGATGAACTAGAATCCCTCCTTTCGTCTCGCTTCTTTTCCCTTGACTCGGGTGCTGATTTCACACCGACGCTTGTCAAGAACCAGCAGCGGGAGTCCCTCTCAAGCTCTCCTGGGAGCCTGCCATTAAGGACTTCTTTGCCCGCGTCTCCACCATCATCTACTTCACTAGCGGATCGTACTTCCAGACAGGCCATTCAGCCTCCTTCGACCCATCCCCGTACTACGTCCTTCCCGTCTTCAAGCGTCAGTACTCGCGCTCAAGTCAGTCGGGCTGGAGTGGCTGCCGACTCTGGTGGGACCTCCAGCCACTCCTCCGCTTCTTCGCGTTTGGATATGCCCGTTTTCCCTACGCCGAATACGAGGCTCCGTAGGGAAAGCATGGGTTCGGTACGTCTTCATTTTACGCGTGATTGCCGCCTTTCTTATCCTTATCGTTGAACCACAGGATCTTCCATCTCTACCCGGCCCGCTGCCAATTCGGCGTCCACAGCTAAATCCACTCAATCCGTTCAAGGCATCGACTCTCTCGTCTGGTTCGCCTTCGCTCCATTCTCCGACACCCTCTTTGAGGCAAGCTTCGCCACTCCCCTCCCGTGGGCCCGGGCCACCATCTGCCATTCCTAGCTCCCCCCGGGTTCCACCCTCGCCTTCTAGCTACAGTCGGCTATCGTCTTCCCCCATCGCACCACTGCGACCTTCACCTCCCTTCCAGCCCGGAAGTTTAGGTGATCGACGCTCGGTAAATTCCACTGATGGTGGCGCAAGTGGTAGTGTGGGAGGTGGTGGCGGTGAGGGTCGTAAGCGTTACTCAAGTAGCTTCGGACATCGATACAAGGATTCGCTTGGGGGCGCCAGCGAAGTAAGTGCTGGAAGCGGGGAACGGAAAGAGAGGGAGAGCGATAAGGGCGGGGTGAGTTTCGCGTACTTTCCTCGTTCCTTTACCTGCGAGCCCGTCCCTGACCACGGCCAATACCTTACAGAGCCCATCATTCTTCGGCACGAATGCGGACGAGGAGGATCTATCTGCATTCGTCAGTGATGCAAGCCAGCCAAAGCCGTTAAACCGACATTATCGCGCACAGAATCCAGACCCTTTACGAGAACCGCTACTCGCTGATCGAGTACCCGAACCATCCGGGCATCCATCGCGATCATCCAGTCCCGCCGCTGCGGCGCCGTATGTCCGCGAAAGTCCAGACTCAAGCTCGAGTAATGCACTTGGGCTGGGACTAGCTACGACAGGTCCGCTTCTCACGAGTGAGGACGCAGTGGATGACCAGTTACGTCGGATGAATGCGACCTTTGTTGCGTCGCTCGAGATGCTAGGTAGTCCCCGTCGCCGCGAGCGGGCACGGTCGAGCCCCGGCCCTGGCCCTGGCCCCCGTGATGGGGAATTTCGGAGTCTAGGGTCACCTGGACGCCGCGTAGAACGAATCAGTGAGATTACAGAGGAGGCTACTGCGAGCGCGAGCACAAGCGTGAGCGAAAGTGCGAGTGCGAATCAGAACTCACGGGAAGGCATGGCACGTGCGCACATGCAGAGTCTGTTGTCGAGACCGAGACCCGGCTCTCGCACGTCTAGCATCACGTCGGAGGAGGTCATCGGCAAATTGGAGCTGGACGAGCGACGACAGAGCATGGGTTAGTGGAATGGGTTGGCTGGGGAGAGGAGGATGGTGATGATGATGATGATGATGATGATGAGTTACACTCATCCTTCCACTTTTCTTTTCTTTTTTTTACATAGTAAACCTTGTTTTTTCCAAACATTCATCAGGGTTCTGCAATATGGTTGTAGCTCATACTCATACTGATCGTTTAACATGTTATCATCACTCACCTTTGAGAGGGCTGACAAGCATTGAAAAAAAGTGGCTCTTCGCACTCGGCGATTGCCGGCGGCGGAGATTGACCGAATGGGCCGAATGTACCGTCACGAGTCGAGAGTACACGAGAGTACAACAGAGTTCACATGGACCCAAGGTCATGTTATTCACTTGTTAAGTTAGGCGGTTCAGAACGGGGGATCCGCAATGGGCGTAAATCATCAGCGGAGCGTGTAACGGATCTCGTAAAGCACACTTGTCGATTTCGTATATAACCCGTTCCGTCCAGCGCTCAACTCGGTCGGTCGCCGGTCGGGGATTCACCCCAACATGCACCTGTCACCGTTGTCATTTGCCTTTACCTTTATTTTATATTCTCTCTCATCCGCCATCCCATTTGATGACCAAAGCGGTATCCTCTACCGTTTCTCCCCCGTTTCAGAAAACGAGATAGAGGAGTTGCTGTCGTGGGCCGGGGTGAGTCTACTGCCTATAATCGCACTGTGGAAATTCATTATCTTCTACAGTTGCGTGAATGGGACGTGTGGCAAACGAGCCATTCTCACGTCGACGTGTACTTCCCCCGTCGTGTTATCGCTGAGACCGAGATCGGTCATTTACCCTTCCATCTGCCCCCGGGGACCAGCCACCGCATCGACAGATGGAACCACGATGCGTCTTCGTACACGCATGCCCACGCGCCGTCTCCGCCAGCAACAGCACCTACCGCCGCGGACAAAGCCGGCGAGATAAGGATGCACTGGGACGTCGTATCGCCCTCCAACGCCACCTTCCACGGACAATATCACTCGCTCGAGGAGATAGAGAGCTTCGTGCGCGATCTCGCCGCCGCGTACCCGCGCCAGCTCTCCGTCGTCCCTCTCGGCCATAGCGGAGAGGGAAGGGAGATGTTCGCGCTCGAGATCAGCTCCGATACGCTTGGCGCTCGCGATGGTCATGTGTCACACGACTCGAATTCCCAGGTCGTGCTCGCCGGCAAGAAAAAGGGAAATGGAAAGCCGATTGGCGCCGATCCACGTTGTGGGTTCCTTATCACTGGCGCCCAACACGCTCGAGAGGTCAGCTTTTTTTTTATTTTTTCCGCAGTTATCAAAAACTCGGATTTTTGTTTTTAGTGGGTTGCCTCTGCTTCCGCGTTGTATATCGCGCATGCCTTGTTGGCCGACCCTTCCGAGGTGTTTTCTCTCGCGCATCTTCTAAAGCGACATGTAAGCGTGTAGATTTTTGACAGCAAGCACGGTCAACGTTGACCAGGGACACAGAACTTTTATATCGTCCCCGTCCCTAACCCAGATGGATACGTGTATACCTGGGAGCATGACAGATTTTGGTGCGTCGATTGCACCATCCATGTTTTCTTTCCCCATAACGAAATGGCAGGTACAAGAATCGCTTGCAACATGGTCCTGAAGCCCGTTGCGTAGGTCTTGACATGAATAGGTACGTGCAGAGCTCAAGCTACCTCTCGAACGTTTTCATGAATGGGCCAATCCTAGGAATTGGGTGGGATTTCTCTCATTGTTGACTTACTCGATGACGCGATCTGATGCAAGGGGCTAGGGTTACAAGTGGAGGTCAAACAAGCCAGGTCCGAATGACCCCTGCTCAGTCTGGTATCCCGGAGACCGTCCTTTCCAGGCCCCTGAAGTCAATAATATGGAAAATTACTTCTCGCGTTTGCCACGCCTGAAAGGATTCCTGGATTTGCGAAGCTATGGGCAAATGCGTAAGCGCACCTCGACGAATCGTCTCATTTTTGGGGACGCATCATTCACGATTTTGCAGTCTCCACGCCTTTTTCTTATTCATGCAAGAGAAGCCCAAAAGATGCCGAGGATCAGATGGAAGCCATTTCTGGGGCCGCCTATGCAATGAAGAAGTTGCATGGCATGCAGTTCACCGTAAGCCATTTGTCGTCTTTCTGTTCTTAAGGGCTGGTTGGTTACACTCGATAATCCAGACGGGAGCGCTGTGTTCAACGCTATATAGGTCAGTTCAATGAATCTTTCAGGTTTCCATGGCGCCACCCTTATGCAGATGACCTCTCTAGGGCTCCCGGGAATATAGTCGATTGGGTGTACAAAAAGCTGGGCGTCAAGTATTCTTTTGCTGCCCACCTGCGCGACACCGGTACCGTGAGTCTTTGTTTCCCACCCCCAAATTTCGGTGAATGCTTGGTGCTCAGTGAATCTACCTTAAGTATGGCTTCGCTCTCCCAGAGCAATGGATCCGACCAGTTGGCGAAGAAACTGCGAAGATGGTTGAATATTTGGCTAATTTTATCGCTGATAAGGAGTGTCACTGAAACACGTCAAGATACGAAAGTTCATTTGCAGTCTATATGACAGATACGCGGTTATAAGTCTTTGTACGGTCAAAAGTGCGTAGGAGACGGAATAATTGAGAAGGTTTTTCCGTAAGTCAGCTTGCTACTGTAGTCGTGAGAGCGTTCTCTACCGGGTGCCAGTGGAATAGCAGAACACAAACGCCGTGGATGAGCCTCACTGTTGATCCCTACTGGTACAACGTACAAATCCTCCAACTGTACCGTTCGACCCACAAAGATGGTCGCATGCTATGTTGACAATCATACCAAGATGAGACAAAGACAATCGCGCGAACGAGTAACACAACCTTCTTCACTATCAGAGGGTTCTGCTTTCAAGCCGCCGGTCCAGAGGGTGTCGTAAACCTAAACCGTAAGCACACGCCCGATGGTACAACGCGAGTCACCGCCCAGGTGAAGGGGGAATGCTGCGGCAGAGTTTTGGTTGCTTTGGCTTTAGCCACGCTGAAACTCGAACGGGGGATCGTGAGGCATGAACTGGTAGGGCACCTTGGGAGTGTCGTTGTCCCTCTTGCTGCCCAGAAGCAGCGGAGCGTCGAGCTCCAGTTCTTCCATCGGCGAAGGAATCCTCCAGGTGTGGTGTGATGGTATAATACGAGAGGTGCCAGTGCTCGCCCGGGCCGGCGAATACTATGGTTGCCCTCCGTGTAGACTCGAACCGCGCCGGCCCGCCCTGGGAGGAACATTGCGTCGCCCCGTCGACGTCCTGGCGAACCGAACCGCGTCAGCGGTGCTGGTGCCGATGGAGGGGTTCGTATATACATCGGACAGGGTCGTCCGTCCCGCTTGTCCACCTCGCCGTGATACACCTGCGACTGGCAAACTGAAAAGAGCGCGCGAGGCTTCTGTAGTGCGCTCGGAGTCCGTAGGCGAAAGCCTGAGGGGCAACCAATTGAAGTCGCGTCGCGTCGCGGCGTCGGTCATCGATCGACGCGTAGACGAGCAGAAGAAGTCGTGACTCGGCTTAGGGTTTGACTCCGAGTCGCTCCCAGAGGTGCGTCTTGAAGCGCAGGACCCCATCTTCTTATACAACGCCTCGAAATGGATCGAACGAATCGCCATCTCCTTCAATTGTCGGTGCTCCAGCGCGGACGATCGGCTGCTATCATCTTGAGCCGAAGCGAGAGGAATGACTGGGATGACTTTATCGAACGTGCCAGTGGTTGTCGATCCTCCCGTTGTTGCCGATGGGCGGTGTTTCGCGGTGTTTTGGAACCCCGTAAGTCGTGCGCCATAAGTAATGGTTTCCTCAGCAAGGACTCGGAGCTAGGACAGCGTGGCAGGTAATCTGTTGTACTTGATGATGAACCGCTTCTCCGTAGCGAAATCCATGTTCTGCATGACCATTTCTGGAGCGCTAAGAACGAATTGGTTTGTCTCGGAGATGACGGTCTCGACAACCCCGGGCCATTTCATGACCGTGACGTCGACAAACCGAAATGATTAATTATCAAATTCAACAACGTAGTCTTGAATCCCTCTTCAGGATCCTGTTGCAACGCTTCATGAAGTCACCGATAGCTTCCTGCAGGAGGTCATTTGCGGATTTGTTCTTGTAGTTGCTTGTAGTCGG